>CAUYRT010039978.1:0-31171 GCA_963574885.1 Lepilemur ruficaudatus
CTCATGATGTAGGCGAACTCGTCTGCAAGGGAACCACTCGGGACCTGTGGAATTTTGAACACAAGCATATCCTCTTCCCCAAGTTAACTCAATTATAATCAAAGGTCAATCTCTTGAAATTAACAACAGCTGGGATAGACCGGGTTGTAGCGGTCCCATCAGGACTATGAGAGCATTAAGAGCTCTTGGGTCCTGCAGTAAATGCCACTTATTGTTGTTTTTAGGCATGACGAATACAGGAGTGTTCCATGGGCTCAGGAAAGGTTCTATGTGTCCCGCTTTAAGTTGGTCCTGGACAAGAGATTTTAAATGTTTTAATTTATCCTGCTTAATGGGCCATTGCTCTATCCAGAAGGGATAATTAGTAGTCCACTGTAAAGGTGTGGGTTGTATTGGATGTACCTGAGCAGTGGCCCCTAATGAAAAGGCTGGGTAGTTAGAATGAGATTCCATTGTTCTAGCAAATCTTGTCCCCATAAAGACTGGCCCTCTTGTAGGCAATGTTGAAAAGTGGATGGTTTACCAGGGGAGGAATAGAGATCCCCTTTGAGATGGGGAGGAGGAGGTAGCTGCTCCTTCTGTTGAACTGCAGAAGGCTATGGAGGAGAGACTGTCTCAGGATTCAGGGAATTTTATGGCAGGGGATGCCGCCTCCTCCAGCGGAGCAGACAGCAGAGCAGGAGGAGGAGGAGGAGCAGCAGCAGCGGGTTCCAGCTGATTAGAAGCCATAGGAACATGTAAGGGAGTCAGCGCTGTTGGCACCAGGCTCCATGTAGTTAACACAGCAAGGGGCACTGGAACCCCCTGCCTAAGATTCTTCTTAAAACCCTTCGCTACTCACTCCCAGAGCTCTAAATCTAACGTGCCCTCATCTAGGAACCAGGGGCAAGGCTGTCTTACTGCACATAAGTGTTGTTGTACAGCTTTTGGTTTGACAGAACACCGGGCAGCCTTTAAGAGTCGTTGCAAAGTGTGCAGATAGGCTGATATTTGTCAGGTGCTGCCTATATTGGAAATCCCCTTCTGAACCACGCCTGTGGGTCCCTTTCCCAAAGCAGCAGGCGGGACTGATCAAGACGATCACTGGACACGCAGATTCCTGAATCATGTCGGGGTCACTGCTTGTCGCGGCAGCTTTTTGCTCCGGAGCTCGGTAGCGAAGGAATAATGTGTTTCCAGAGAAGAGACCAAAGTCTGCAGGAGAAAACGGCCTTCTCTGCTAACTTCCTCCCCGTATTTATTTCCAAGGACATGTGCAAAGGGTCAGGTCCGTTTGCTAGTTTTTTAAAACAACTTCCATATAGGTCAGCTGTTTTCAGTTGACCTTTGCACTCAGCAAACAAGCAGTTTTGGGCAGGTGTTTTAGCCTGACCATTCATCTGCTCACGCTCTTTCCATCCATTCATCCATCCATCCATCCATCCATCCATTCATCTATCCTTCTAGGCCCAGCCCCCCACTCTCAACAGGCTACCCAGATAGTTTGAGGACACTGGTGTAGGGAGAGAAGGGGACCAAGGGCAGAGTATGGAGGAAGAGCTTCATCTAGGTGTGGTTGGAGAGGAAAGAGGAGAGCCAGAGAGAGAGCAGGTTCTGAAGCCTGGGGAGGTAGAGATATTACATAGGAGAGGGGTGAGAAGAGGCCACTGCACTTCATGACTAAGATAAAGAAAGAATAAAACCATGAAAAGGGTTTCCCTGCCATGAGGTGTAATGATGGCTGAACGCTGTGTAAGCATGACTGAAGATGAAAAACTCTGAGATTGTGAACTGAGCACCAAATTAAACATACATGCACCTCTAAGTCTGACGCTTATTCAGGAAAAACTCAAGAAGCTTGCCCAAGGGCATAAAGTGTCCACAGAACCTCATTTGTTGCTTCTAAGGGCTGGTTTCATTGCATGAAAGATTGTGCCGGCTGTCCTGATGTTACAGTGAGTACCAAAGCCACATGAGCTGACGCAGAAGACACGAAAAGCTTTGGGGGGAGAGATACTCTTGTTGGAAGGGGTCTCTGCATTTCTGGCCTCGATAAGGTTCATGTGAGGTGAGGCCTTCAGGAGTGTGCTTCATGTTAGACTTTGGGATTTCAAAAACTAGTAAAAATATGTTGTGAGGTTTTTTTTCTTGTTTTTTTTTTTCTTTTTAAGACAAAGTCTTGCTCTGTTGCTCAGGCTAGAGTGCAGTGACGTCATCATAGCTCACTGCAACCTCCAACTCCAGGGCTCAAGCGATCCTCTTGCCTCAGACGCCCAAGCAGCCGGAGCTACAGGTGTGCACCACCATGCCTGGCTTATTTTTAAATTTTTTGTAGAGATGAGGGGTCTCGCTATTGCCCAGGCTAGTTTTGAACTCCTGGTCTCAAGCGGTCCTCCTACTTCGACCTCCCAAAATGCTAGGATTACAGGCACAAGCCACCACACCCAGCCCTTAAAAATATGTTTTTAAAAAGGAGGTGATATGAGGTTGAAAATTTGTATTTTGCCAAGTGAGGACATGAAAAGAGCCTTAATCTATCATTTCATAAAATTAGGAAGGGCATAATCTAAGATAAAGGACAGTCCTCTGAATGGAACATGTTTAGTGTTAGGTGGAACGCAGATGTGACTGAGTCCACTATTTCCTGTGTCCATACAGGAGCAGGACTTTGCATTTGAGCACGCCCCCCCCCCAAAGCTGAGTGGGACTCCACCGATTATGCGAGTAGAGTAGATTCTACTGATGATCTGGTGAAGCAGCGGGACACAGGGTGAGCTCGCAAACCTCAAAACAGAGCTAAAGTGAAAGCCCACTGGGTCACGGATCTCTCTTTGGTGGCCGGTTGGCTCATCTCCATCTCGTCATTCTTCACGCTGCCTCCCAGGAAGGTTGAGGTGGCCTCCAGAATGCATTTACTGCTTTTCATAAAAATGTGCAGACCTAGGAATGAAATAGCTGAACTGCAATCCAGATATCTCAGCGTTCCATCCTCCTGGGCTGCCCTGTCCATGAACGCCCAGGTCAAGGGGCTGCTCTAGCACTGTGGGAAAACCAGCGCTGTCCCCTAGCGATGCCATCCCATTGCTGTCCCCGGGCGGAGCCATCAGCGTGGGGAGAGGTGTGGGGGGGAAGCCTGTGCACCTCACTGGCCACCTTTTTCCTTAGGCCTCTGACTTTCCCTCTTGTTGGGGGCCCCTTTCCTAAGGCTACCTCCTGCGATAGTTCCAAAATTTCTACACATTTATTATGCAGTGCAATTGAGCTTCCTCTTTGTCTCAGCCACCTCGTCCACAGGAGCCCTGGGGCCTCTCTTTGCATAATTAAAAGATCCATTAAGGTGTTTTTCCCAAACAAAAGAGCAGTTCTGTCCCTCAGAGAAATTATACCATCCTCTTAGGACCTTCTCCAACTGCAGTCAGATTTAAAAATAGTCACACACACACACACACACACACACACACACATACATATCTATGTGGGGAGAGAGGGAGGGAGGGAGGGATAGAGAGGGAGAGAGGTATCAGGGCATCTCTTCTGTGTGGCTGATGTACAGGTGAAAGCAATCATACCCCGTGGCTGCTGGGGTGATTTTCCAGGAAGGGACATGCAGCCAGCACCACCTCTGTGTCTGCAGGTGGAGCCCAAGCGTGGACTCAGGAGGCCAGAATGCCTGGTGCTTCCACCTTCGATGAGAGATGTCTCCCCTTCAGGTCTGCACAGCTCCCAGCCCGCTGCTCCCAGCCCCTGCCTTCCCCTCCACACACCAACCTCCTCCAGGCCGCTGGGCAAGTGTCTTCCTGTGAGGTGTGCAGGGTCCCTGCCTTCACCCACCTCCATGGCCCTCCTGGCTCCTGTTTCTCCTTTTGGGCTTTCCCTTTTGGAAGCTGCTCCTAGTGTCCCTCTGGACTCAGCCAAACACAGGTTGGTGCATCGGCGTGGGTTGTAGTGGAGGGCCCTGCCCTGGTGGTGTTCCCTCATGTTCCCACGTTCCTTGTAATGCTAGTCTCAGAGCTTAACTAAGTCAAGCCTGAGCTGGCACCATGGTGAGTAGAGGCCCCTGTCTCACTCTGTGCTGGCTGCAGCACAAGCTTTTTCTTATAGAGGCCTCTTCTCTCCCAGGGAGACTCTTCAGGCTGCTTGAGCCCAAGAAGGACACACTTCAGGTGTTGTTAGTATTGTCTTTGAGGGGTGACAACCAGCCAGAGGCTGACTGTACACCTTAACTTCCCTATACATGTGGAAACAAAGGCGCCAGATTGAAGAGGAAATGAGGTTGGGGTGTGAGCGGAGTCCCCTGGGGAGGAGGGGTACCAACACTGCAGGGTCGTGAGTCCTCGGGGCTTGTCTCCGAGCAGCAGGTTGGGGCTGCAGAGACTGATCAGGGTCCCGAAGGCTGGATGCCTCGGCAGAGGGTCTGGGGGCAATGCTGCTTTAGAGTGTGGATCAGTGTCTTAGTCCTTTGGGGCAGCCATAACAAAGTGCCATAAACTAGGTGGCTTATAGATAACGGAAATTTATTTCTCACAGTTCTAGAGGCTGGGAAATCCAAGGTCAAGGTGCTGGCAGATTGGGTGTCTGGTGAGGGACTGCTTCTTCAAAGGCGGCCACTTCTTGATGTGACCTCATGTGCTGGAAGACTCAAGGGCCTCTCTGGGACCCTTTTTATGTGGGCACTAAACCCAACATGAGGGCTCCAACCTCATCTCATGACCATATCACCTCCCAAAGGCCCGCCTGCTAATGCCATCACCTTGGGGGCTAGGATTTCAAGGTAGGAGTTTTGAGGGGACACAAACATCGAGACTATGGCTGTCAGTGTTCCCTCCCTTCTTCCACAGCCGCAGTCTCTGCTTTATGTGGAAAAGAAGCAAATGGGGCAAGGGCTTGAAGAGGGCAACACGGGGGCTGGGCCCTCTGCCCGCGTTCACTGTATTAGAAAAGAGGTCATGGTCATGTCTCATCCCTCCGCAGAGCACGGGATCTGCCCATGGGAGACACCGTTGCAGCCTCCTGGGCTGTTATGGATGAGTCGGTGGTGAGAGCGCCAGGCCAGGCCCTTGCACCCGATGTTATTGAGATGTCATTGTTCCTATGCAGGCTGAATGCATGCTTGGGTGTGACAGGGCTGGCTTGAGCCAAACCCATGTCCATCTCCCAAATTCAGGTAAGGCTGGATATTTCTGGCAACTGGTGGGACAGCATCCTCTTTTGTGTGGATTATGGTCCTTCAGGAAGAGTCCTCACCTAGGGGAAGAGGTGGCCAGACCAATTAGTGGGCAGGAAAGTTCTGGGTTCAGCCTTGCCTCTGTTTCCCTTGCTGACCCTAGTGGACTCATATCTGGATGCTAAGGCATGGTCAGCAGATGGGTGGGTTGGCTGGAATTATAAGTCATCTTTTTAAAATTCTGTGAGGCAGTGGGGCCCAAGCTGCCCTGTTCCAGATGCCTCTGAGAGTGTGGCACAAGAGGAGGAGGTTTTGCTCTGTTTTGCGAGGTTTTGGGGGTGGCTTTGTGTCTGGGGGAGGGGCTCCTGGCTCCATGGTGATGCTGGGTGGACCAAGAGGTACTCAGCAGAAGTGGCAGTGTCAGATGGACACAGTCCCCAGTTCCAATAAATCTGCAGCTGTCATACAGCAACTGACCAGTGGCATCCATGAGCACATGTGGGACCCCCCCTGGGACTCCCAGAAACACCTGCAGGGATTTGCAGGCGTGGGGTCCTGCACGAGCCAGGGAACCCATGTCCACTGGTTTCTTCCTTTCTAGGGCTTGTCAGCAGCCTTGGAGTGACATGAGAAGGAAAAGAAGGCAGCTTTTTTGTTGAAGAAGACAAAACTCCATTTTTGTTCACAGACGGATCCAAGCAGCTGCCCCGTGGCAGGGCCCTGCCTCTGGGTTCCTGCTGCACATGTGCCCGGGGATGAAAGGCTGCCTGGCAGAGCCGTGGGGGTCTTGGGGCCTGGCTGCAGCGTGACCTGATCCTGTGCTGCACGGACTGTCCGGCAGCTGCCGGTGCCTGCAATCCCTCAAGGTGAAAGCGCTCTCCAGCGGGCTATTCCAGCCGCGTCTGAGTGGTTTTCTGTTCTCGGAATCATTTATTTCTAGTGTCAGGGAGGCGCAGGGCGGCTTTTCCCACTGGCTGTAAATGCTCTGAGCATCATCGATTCCTCTACGCCCATCCCTGGAAATCTGCTGGAGCAGCAAGTCTGTGTCTGGGTTCTAGGCGGCGAGGGGTAGGGGAGGACAAGAGCCAGGGTGGCTTTGGTTCCCTCCCTCTCGGCAGAGGCAGGTGGAGGGATGCTGAAGCCTGAAGCCTCCTCGGCTCCCTGGGAGCAGCCTCCAGGCTAGGGACTGTGTTGGAGTTTCCTGGCCTCGGCTAGGGCAGTGTGGCTGACTGTTCACCTCCCACCCCTGCTTACAATGCCACCGGACACTCCTCTTGGAGCCTACCTTGTCCCAGGGCCACTGAGTGTGCCTGAGCTCGGCTGAGGACTCCCTCAGACCTCAAAGCTACCCCCAGATCTTTATTAACCCTCATCCTGTTGTACTGTCCTTGCAGGGACTGCAGCGAAACCCCAGGCTGTAGGGAGGTGCAGCTCCCGCCTCAGGGTGGAGCAAAATGGGCTGAGCCAAGGTGATGTCTGTGCCTCCCATTGTGACCATGAGATCTCAGGTGAGAGTGCCCGTGTGTGTATCTGTGTGCTGTGGCTGCAGCGTGTGTGTGCCTCCATGTCAACTCTGTGTTTGCACATGATCCTGTGTGATGCCCATGGGCTTCTGTGTGTTTATGTGTGTGTGTTCTTGAGTGTGGCCTTGTATAGGTATTCGTGTGTCTAAGTGTGCGTGTCTGTGTATGTGCTGATGTGTTTGTATTTGTGGTTGTGTGCGTCTGCTGTTTGCATCTCTGTGTGTGCGCATGCTCATGGCGTGTGTGCCTGTGTCTCTCTGTGTATGCATGCTCATAGCATGTGTATGTCTCTGTGTGTGTACATGCTCAAAGCATGTGTGCCCATGTCTGTGTGGGATGTGCGTGGGGTTTGTTATATAGCAACCGACCTGTGTGCGCGTGAGGATGCTTGTGAGTGTGCACCTCTCTCCAGTCCTCCCTCTCTTCTTAGTCATTTTCTCCCTGTCACCCAAGGATTTATGGAAAATTCCAGGGAGGAGGTGGTAGCTGAGCAGGGAGACCCTCAGATATGGTCTCATTGCCCTCAGAGCTCCTCCGGGGCCAGAGGGGATAACATTTCCGGGCTCTGAGAGCTTCTCCTGAGAGAAAAGCATCAATCTGCTTGTCAAAGGCAAAATGGCCATTTGTCTGTGTCTGGCAGGACCCGGGGGCAGGGCTGGGCCTGAGTTGTCACTGTCTCCCAGGCCCAGCACAGAGTAGGGGCAGGGAAAGTGACTGCTGAGCTCAGGGACGGGCAGCCTGGGGGCTGACACAGATGGGCAGCCTGTGGGGCAGCTGCAGCCTGCAAGAGGTGAGAGGGCCAGGAGAGGTGGGGGCAGAGGGAACGGGCCTGGTGGAGGTTGTGCCGAGCCTGCCTTAGCTGGCAGCTGGGCAAAAGGCTGGGGATGATGGGTGAGCCTGGAGGGTCAGAGTGGGGCAGTGTCCCTCTGTGATGGGGTGGAAGGAGCCCAGCAAGCTCGTGCCTAGAGACATTCCCGGCCCTGAGCCTACTTCGCAGACTCTGTTGACAGAGGCCCTGGGTGGGGAAAGGGTCTATTTGAGGGTTCCCTGGGGAAAGGGCAATCTCCTCTATTTCCTCACCACTTCCCCAGAGTGCCTGGGGCGAGCCTTCAAGTCTTCCCATCTGAGTGGCTGCCTGACAAAACTGGTGAACTCCCAGAGCTTAGACCCTGGGCCCCAGGCCTGGCTGTGCCACTGAGCCCTGACAGAGTCTCCTCCCTGGGCCTCCGTTCCCACCCGTTCAGTTGGTGAGGCCCCTCCTGGTCTGCCCGCTATGATCCTGGGGCTGGCAAGGCCCTCCTGGGAGCCAGGCGAGCGGGGGTACTCTTGAACATATTTTTGTCCCCTGCCCCTTCCTGTTCTTTGCCCAGCAGCCTGTCTCTGCCTCCAAAGGTGAGGCTGCTGTGCTGCTGGGCCTCATAGGTGCGTCTCTTTCTATCAGGGCAACCAGGCAGCATGACATCCCAGCATTGTGTAGGCAGGAGCCTGTGGCCGCTGAGAGGGTCCTTCTGGGCTTGGTTCTACATCTTGGGGTGCGTGGGTGGAGGAGGGAGCCACAGCTAGGGCTCACAGGGAGGGGAGGAGAGGCTGCAAAGGCACGCAGGGCTGGGTGATTTCTCCCTCCTGGCACCAGTGACCCTTCAGCCAGTGCAGAGAGCACATTGCACATGTTTGTTGGCTCATTTGTCAAATGTTGGCCCATCGCTTACTCTGGGCCTCTCCTTTGACCTAGGGGAACTCAGACCTCTTCTAATCTAGGTTTCTGGAATATTAAGAAACAAAGGTCCTGAATTTGTGCTC
Organism: Lepilemur ruficaudatus; assembly: GCA_963574885.1. Classification (NCBI taxonomy): domain Eukaryota; kingdom Metazoa; phylum Chordata; class Mammalia; order Primates; family Lepilemuridae; genus Lepilemur; species Lepilemur ruficaudatus. The sequence goes on from CAUYRT010039978.1 coordinate 8,467, forward strand.
TTCTAGAGTTCTCTCCCACTGTGAATCTGGGCTGGCTTTGTGGCTTGCAAATAGAATGCAGCGAAAGGGACACTGTGCAAGTTCAGAGTCGGAGCCTTGAGGGACCTGCAGTTTTGCTTTCAGTCTCCCTGTAAAGCAGCCCATGCCAGCTTCCTCGAAGCCCTGTGGAGGGAGAGTGAGGTCCAGCCCACCTTCGGCCACGTCAGTCATCCCAGCTGAGGGACAGGCATGTGGGTGAGGCCATCTTTGTTCCTCCACCCCCGGTTGAGAGACCGGCTGGCTGCAAGCGCATGAGTGAGTCAGCCGAAACCATCTGTTGCAGAGACAGTTTGCCCGACTGAACACAGCTCAGATTGCTGATTTTAGATCACTAAGTTTTGGGGTAGTTTTTTTTTTTTTTTTTTTATGTAGCAGAGGCTAACTGAAATAGAAATTTGGACATAGTAGTAGTGGTGCTACTGTAACAGAAATTTCAAACATATGGATGACCTTCGGGACTGAGTGGCAGCTGGAGGCTGGAAGGAGATAAGGAGACTGTTAGCGGGTGCTGAAAGGGCAGCGAGGAGACTGTTACTGAAGGCTGGAGAAAAGGCAACCTGTGTTATGTGGGACAGTTAGTGTTACTTGGAGGATAGAAAATGTAGCTAATGAACCTATGGATCTGGCTAAGGAGATTTCCAGGAAGAATGTCGAAAGTGTCCATTGGCTTCTTTTAGCAGCATAGGATAAGGTATCCTGTGCTTATAAAGAATAAAAGAGAGGAACTCAAGAAGAAATTGTTCAATTTTGCAAACAGAATTTAGAGGCAATACGGAGAGTCTAGGACAGTCTCTCCAGCAAAAGATTCTCAGAATAAGAAATGGTCTGAGGGCAAAGAATGAATCAATCGTGGCTATAAGACTCTGTTTAGACTTTAGAAAGGTTTAAGCTGTTTCCTAACAGATCCTCTCAGCTAGTCAAAAGGGTTTCTAAAACAACCCTGCCACCAACCCAAAGTAGGAAGAGGCATAGCTTGGAAAGTATTATGAATATGGCTTTTAAAGCGTGGAGTGGCTCCCAACCAGATTCATGGAAACCCACACAATTTTAAAGAGAATTGTTCTTGGGAAAAACACTACTAGCTTGGATTAAAAGGAATAGAAATGACAAAATGAACAGAGGTCTCTGGGCTTCCAACTTTTCACAAGCAGGCAACAGTCAGAAGGAGAGCTACCCAGCTGTAAATGTGATCTATTAATATTACTTTTTGTAAAGAAAAGATGTCTCAGATGGTGAAGCCCAGAGTGTGAAGGCAAGAACCAAGGAGAACAATAGATTAGGGAACCACTCCCAGGAAGCAGAAAATAGGTCCTAATCAAGGAATACTCCTTGCCCCTATTATTGAGGGAACTGATGACATCTGCCCAGCTAGATTTCAAAATTGCTATGGATCAGTGCACAGATGGGTGGGTTGAAAAAATAAAAATGGCTATGAAACAGTGACTACATATTCCTCCCACACACTACCCTTTTAAATGGGGGTGTCTCTTGGGAGATAGTCTATCCCTGTCTCACCATTGTATGGTAATTGTATTGAAGTCAAATAACTCATCTTTTTAATTTAATTCTCTGGATCAACATGAGCTCTATCCGAGGAACTGCACGCAAGGAGCCCCATCAGTCTCTGCTTCTGTCGTTGCTGCAAGGCAGACCATGTACTCTTTGTCCAGACTGGGCACGTCACCGAGGCCTTTTCAACCTGTTGACTCTTCGGCAGAGAGGCCACATGCAGTGGTGAAGGGAAGCTTTTACTAGACATCTGCTGCAAGTTTAAGAGAGAGAGTTGATTTCTTGCTTTTTGTTTAAAGTTTCATTGCTTTCAAGGTACTGTAGACTTAACTTGGAAAACAATAATCGGTTGGTGAGGTAGCAATTGTTAGGGCTTTGGAACAAGGGGTCTCTGTTACTCTGTCGTTCCCTGATGTTCCTCTGCTTCTATGCTATGTGTGGAGAACAGGAATTGCTGCTCTGGGCACCCTGATATCTTGGGTGACACTTACTTTAGGGGAAGCACAGGCAGCCCCGCTGGCTTCTGAGCCACCTCAGTCATTCCTCTCTTTTCTTGAAGGATAATACATGTTCACAGCTGAGTAACTCTGTTGGCTGGTTTTCTGATGGTAGAATCCCAGAATTATGGCAGCCTTCCTTCATTTTATCCTGTCTCTGTCCCCTTTAGTCCAAGCTGGTTGTGTTTTTGGTGGCATAACATTCTCAAAATCCTTGTGGGTCTTCTGTGTATGTCAAGAGGATCCATGTCATTAGACATAAAAGTTCTCTAGAGATCATTCCTGAGTGGCCCCATCTCCACTCCTGGCTGCTGCTGAGATGGTTAGTTGGATCCATGATTCACACACCTAATTGTTCTAGCACAAGGTGTCCAGGCACACCCTTGGTGTTCTCTCTAGAGCATGCCTTAACATCTTTAATAATATGGACAGACTGAGAACATTCTGAATCATCAAGTTTTGGTTCCCTTTTTTCTCAATTTATCTCTTTCCTCTTGCATTTTACTATAAGCAGCAAGGAGAAACTAGGTTGTACTGTCCATATTTTGCATGGAAATCTCCTCAGCTAAATATCCAAGTTCATCACCTACAAATTCTACTTTCCAATCAAGATGAGAAAACAATTCACCCAAGTTCTTTGCCACTTTATAACAAGGAACCTTTCCTCCAGTTTTCAAAAACATGCTCTTCATTTTCATCTCAGACATCACCAGAGACATCCATAATGTTCATATTTCTACCAATATTTTGTCCATAGTGATATATGTTTTCTCTAAGCTTTCTCTACTGTCCTCTTTACTTCCTTCTGAGCCCTCACCAGAATGCTCATGTTTCTGCCAACAATCTCTTTACGATAATCTAGGATTTTTCTATCATTGATCTAAAAATCCTCCCAGCCTCTACCTATCACCCAATTCCAAAGCCCTTCCACATTTTAGGCAGTATAACTTCTCTGTACCACAATCTGTACCAGTTCATAGGGTTGTCATAACAAATTACAACCCATAACAGATTACCACAAACTAGGTGGCTTAGGACAATAGGAATTCGTTCTCTCATGGTTTGGTAGGTCAGAAGTCCAAAATCAAGGTGTTAGTCGGGTTGGATTCTTCTGGAGGTTGTGAAAGAGAACCTGTTCCATGCCTGTCTCTTAGTCTCTGGTGGTTGCTGGCAATTGTTGGCATGGCCTGCCTCGTAGCTGCAGCTCTCTAATTTCTGCTTCCATCTTCACATGACTATTGTCCCATGTATGACCTTTGTGTCTCTGTATGGCCTTCCTAGGACACCATTCACTGGATGTGGGGGCCACCCTAATCCAGTATGACATCATCTTAGCTAATTACATTTGCAAAGACCCTCTTTCCAAATAAGGTCACATTTGGAGGTTCCAGGTTGACATGAATGCTGCGGGGACACTATTCAACCCAGTACAGATATTCGTTTCTTAGCTTCTACAATTGCCTGAAGGATACTTGCATACGTGCATAAGCAGAGGGGGAGAGGAATGAATTTACTTCAAAAGAGACTGTAGAAAGCATCTAGTCCCACCTTCTGCCCAAGGCTGTGTAACCCTCCACGGCATTCATTGTCACCTTCCTTCTCTTCCTGGGCTCTTTCAATACAGTGTTCCCTGGCCACCCCAACTAAAAATCCAACCCCTCATGTACCCTGACATTTTAAATCCGTGTCCTTGCTTTATTTTCTTCCTAGCAATTATCACCGTTTAACAAAATGCCGGTAGTGCTTTTGCTTATTTTATTTCTTTCTCTTGTTTATTATTTGTCTTCCCCACGAGAATAACCACTATGAGGACAAGGATTATTGTTCATTTTATTCACTTCTACATTCCCAGCACCTAGAACAGTGTCTGGCACATAGTAGGTGCTCAGTAAAATTTTGTCACATAACGGAATGCATGCATGAGTAAAGGGATTCCTGGAAAGTGGATGTCCAGCTGCTGCAGACAGGGAGCCCATCCTTCACTGGGCAAATTTTGCCCTTTTAAGTCATTTAGTGAATCATTAGAAGAGGTGGGGTCAGGACTCCAGAGCCCTTGCTTTGCACCCCAGGGGGCTGTTTGACAGTTTCAGACTCTTAGAAAATAATTGGGGTGGTTGGTTGGCTGGAGGTAGGGAATAAAATAAAGGTTGAAATGCTCCGGGGCTGTCACTGCCCTGCTGGGTCATCTTGACAACTTTGTCCTGTCTCCCCTGGCCCCTGGCTCCTCGACCTCAGTCTCGTCCCCCCGCTGCCTCAAAACAGCTGGCCCCTGTGCCCTCTCTCTGGCATGTGGGAATTAGAGACAAAAAGTCTCAAAATCACTTTGAACTCCATGAAGGAAGGTGCCAACTAATCTGAGAATATTATTAGTAAAAAGATAATTCCTTTGAAAATGAAAATTGCTGTATCACACAATCTCCCAACCACGGGGTGGAATTAATGAGGAATTTGCTCAAGATTCACAACTTCAAAATGATCTTCCAGGTGGCCAAAGGAAATTCACATTTACACTTCAATCAGAAATTGCTTTGTAGATGGTAAGCATCTACAAAGGGGAGGGTTTAATTTTCTGAGATCACAAGTGGCTGTACCCTTCCTGAGAAGAAGGGGTCCCCTGATAAAGAGTGCCCTGGTATCTGTGAACTCTCCAGCTAATTAGAAAAGTGAATCTAATTTCATGGATTTCAGCTCCTATTAATTTATCCTGAGCTTTTTGGTAATGAAGCCATGTGTTTGTTTCTTAAGAAGGAAACATCAGAAAGGAAAAGAATGGGTGTGAGGCTGTGCTGTTTATTCTCCTACCTTCATTCTGTTAATTGAGGAAATAACATGATTTAATGTATATTACAATGTTATCAGCACAGCACTTGCTTTAGCTACTAAAGGAGCTCCATGTAGTTAGCCCTAAACGGGCTTGCAGTGTCTGCCACAGCACAGACAGAAGAAGGAACAGCTGGTGACAACGTGGCTAACAGGGTCTGCTGCAGACCCTTCCCTTTACTAGTTGCTGCTGCTTCACTCTCCCCTGTTGTATTCAGGAAATATCTATTGAGTATTTCCCATGTTCCAGGCAAGCTAGACTTAGAACAAGATAGCTAGGGATTTCAGAACCTATAGATAACAGTCTTAAACAAACAATTATTTATTTACAATGGTGATAAGGGCTTTAAAAAAGAAGTGGCATCTTCCCACATATATATCTTGTTAGCCTGCTAGGTAGGAAACTTCAGGCATCAGAGGCTGGTTTGAGCCTTCCTCCATCAACCCTCTGTAGCCATTACAGGGCAAAGCTCATCTTAGTGCTCAGATTATCACCTACAGTATTAAGTGCTGAGAGTTTAGCAGTAGAGATTAATAAAGGTAAGTAAATGTTTAAATAAGTGTAAAATTCTGGAACAGCCTAGAATCAGAAGAATCTGGACAGACTTGGCACTAACCAAAGCCAATTGAGGCTCTGGCCTCAGGGAGCGGAAAAGTTTATTCTGACAAGAGTAGACAGTGGAGTCTGGCTCAGGGCAGAAGTAGCAAATTCCAGGGCCATGGCCAACATTAGTCACTTGTTCCAGGAGATGTAAACATAAGATTCCTCCACAGCAGCCATGGTTAGCACTTAGGTCCCAAGAGACACCTGCCATTCATTTCAGGGAAAGGTGGGTATGGACAAGGGGACAGCCATTCCTGGACTCCCTTTCAGGCGAGTTCTCGATCTGCCAGTATGGCTGGGATGTGGAAGTGAGCAGTGCCCCGGGTGGTCTTGTGGACAGTGACCAGATCTCCTGATGTGGCAGATATTTTCCAGAAGTGGCCCAAATCTATCTCCTGTGTGCTTTGCCAGAACTCGCCACTGTCCCATCAAGAGGTGATCATGTGTCCCCTCTTCTTGAAGCTGGGTGGTCCTTTGTGACTGCTTCGCTCTCTCTCTCGCTAGCTCTGTCTCTCTCTCTCGCTCTTCCTTGGAACTCAGCCTCCATGGTGTGAGGAAGCCCAGGCCACATGGACAGACCACAGGAGACACAGGGGAAGTCTTCAGGGAGACTTTTGAGGAAGGTGTCCTCACTTCTAATAGCTCCAGGAAGAGATGGTCTCTCTTTTGTCCAGCTGTGATGCCTGAGAACTTCTGCGGCCATTTTCTTCCCAGCCAACATGTAGAGTGGGGCGACTTTCAGAAAACCACAGAGCAGACCCTCACACTTTCCTTGTTAGCTGTGTGGCCTTAGACCAGATGCTTCACCTCTCTGGTCCTCAGTTACCACATCTTGAAGTGGGAGTATTGGTCCTGCAACTGGAGGTTTGTAGCCTGATCTGCAACTATGGTCGGCTGACAGAGTGGTTTTTTAAAAAATATTGAATTTGTTCATGGATGTATACAAATGTCCAAACTCACCAAACTGTACACTGCAAATGCAGAGTTTATTGCATGTCAGTTACACCTCAAAGAAACTGTCAAAAGTCAAGTTTGCTGACAATGTTTACAATCAGAAGATCTCACCTAAAACTCTGGATTTCTTGTTTCTCCGAAGAAGACAAACAAAAAGGAACTATGTGGCAGTGCCGAACCCACATTGCTCTAGGTGGGGTGCGCCTGCTTCAGTTTGCAGGGTCCCACCAGCACCTCTTGCTCAGTTACTTTTGCTGCCGGCCCTGGAGATGTTTGAGTTTGTGACTCTGACCTACCTTGTGCGTTCGTGGCGAGCCTTGGTGCTCCGACTGTCGCCTGCAGACCAGCAGCGTCCTGGGAGCTCCTTAGAAGGGCAGAATCCTAGGCCTCAGCCCGGGCCTCCTGAATCAAAGCTGCATTTTAACAAGATCCTCTGGTGTTTCTTTGCACACTCAAGTTCAAAAATCACTGGCTCTGAAGATTAGAAATGTCTAAAAGTCACCTGGCTCAGCCACGAAGGACGAGCTGTGGCTGTGTCATTTAATCCTTGAAAGAACGCCTTGTGCGGAAGAGCTCACCCGCACCGCTCCGCGGTTTACCCGCGCCCCGCAGCCGACAGGGGGCAGCGCTGGCGTTCAAACCCAGGGCCGCCGGCCTCGAGAGGAAGCTTTAGCGCTCTGCCTGCAGCCGCCCTGAGAAGGAAGGAGACCGTACGCAGCGGTGGGGCCGCAGAAATCACCCAGGAGACCTGCGCTTATCTGGGGAAATCAGACCGACCCCTTAGCCCAGGTGGCGGCTCTCCCCGGGGCCGCCCGCGCTCCCCTCCTCTGTCCCCGCGTGTGGCCCGGAGCTCGGCGCAGAGCAGAGAGGTTCAGTGCAGAAGGAACAAGGAGAGGAGGGAGGAGGGACGATATCAAGCAGGCCTGTCCTCAGCTCCCTGTCCCAGCCCCCTGCCTCAGGTCGAGGATGGTTTATCAGTGGGGACTTGAATTCAGTGGAGAACAACAGAGATGGAACTTAAACACGTAAGGGTTTATTATTATTTTTCCCCACGCCCCAAGAGAGGTAGCAGTGATGTGTTAGCGGTCGAGGATGTGGGGTCTGCAGTCTCTGCTTCCCACAGTCCCGGGCTGGCTGCCGGAGCTCGGCCCACCGGGACGCGGGCAGCGAGAGAGGGACGCGAGTCTTCCCTTGAAACCGTCAACGCATGTCTTGTCGGCGAGAATTAGGCTGAGAAATGTAAGGTTCCTGTTTGGTTTTGGTTTTAGCCTGGCTCCTTTGTTTTGTCACCGCCTTCCCCCATCCACCGCCACCAAATGAAGATTATGTTAGTAAGAAAGAAGGAGGGCTGGATATTGAGGAGACATCTGGCGGTTTCTGCCACGAATGCGAGAGCAGGACCCGATTCCCGATTGCTGCGGAGCTAGAGCCGTCCTCCCAGGTCGGGAGGTAGCTTCACACTCTGGGATTTAGCTTTGTTCTGGGAATGAGAAGCTGCCTCTCCGTTTGTCCCCCCGCTGCCATGACCCAGGGCGGGGGCTGTCCTCACTCAGTGAGCCTGCGCAGGGCCCTGCGAGTCCAGCAAGACGGTTGGAGAGAATCCACGTGTCTGGGGACAGCTGGACCACAGCCTCCTGCCCTGGCTGCACACCTGTTGGAAACTGTATTTAGAACAGTAAATCTTGGGGTAAAGAAAAGAGAGAAGCCAGAAGGAAAAGAAAAACACAATAGACGCAGCCCAGAAAATGGGATATTATGCCCATACAGCAAAACCATAGCCCACTCTGGGCTGGTTTTTAAGAAGGGAGGAGGGAATGGCTGTGGGCACACTTGGCGGGTGGCGGGGGGTGGGTGGGCCAGCTTGGATTCAGGAAAACTGCAGCTGACAGGATCTGGGGAGCTGTAAACTCTACCTGTGCTGGCACAAAGCCCTGTCCTGAGAAGCCCTAAAAGCCCCTTCTAGAATTGGGGCTCCTGAACCTTTTGATTGTGGCACACGTAGGTGGGATATAAGACTGTGCTCTCCTCTTCCCTGTAGTTTCCACTAAGGAAAAAACTCAAGGGTTATAAAGAAAAAAAAAGAAAGAAAACAGGTTGGATTTACCATGCTGCTAGCAATATAAATGATTCACTTATTAGTTATTTTAGAATATGAACATACTAAAGGATTTTTGTATGATATTGTAAAACAATTGCCTAAAAACTTAAAAATAACTCCCAATAATTTTATTTAACTTATAAAAGGAGCTGATATTCACAAGCAGCCCATCACACATGACATGTTCCTCTACAAACAGTAGGGATATCAAACATGCGTGGCCTCGAGGACATACAGGAAAATTATAGGTTAAGTATTATTGATGACAATCTGGATCACTATAGATTGTGAAATTAACCTAACAATTCACAAAAACCTAAATGATAATGTTAAAGCTAAACTAAAAGAGACTTTCGTAATAAAAACAGCAAGGCTGTCAGTAATGAAAAAAAAAAACCCCACAGCTAGTGCAGGGTAACCCTGATGAAGTATTAGACATGAGCCTTTCCTGAAAACTGTGAAATTCTACCCAGCTACAAGTGTGCTTGCAGGGTAGGAGTTTGACAACATTGCTAAGTATTGTGTCACAGCCAGTTTTCTTAGCAAAGGACACAATCAGAGTCCTAGGTAATTTTAGTTTGTGAACAGCACATTTTAGTACACTTTCATGACTCATTATGTTACTAGTAAGTAACCCTGAGTAGACCAAAAATATGAGAGTCTGTAGAAACATGAGTCAGTTGCCTGTGAGAATTGAAGAGACTTGCACTTTTGGGTCACTGTGACCCCTTGGGGGAGCTCCTGTGGCCTGGCAGGGAGCCTCAGACCACATGTGGCAATTCTGCTTCAACAAGTAGGTCTCCATCCTGGAGGGCTTTTCTCCTGTAATTATCTCTTGTTTGTACAGTGTAGTATTATCAAAAATTTTCTGTCTGCTGGGTTATTTCCATTAGCACACAAACGGGCTGTAATGATTCCCTTCTTAAAACTTACTTCCTCGACTTCACATCCCCTCCAGTTACTACCACCATTCTCTCCTTGCTGCTGCAACAAAACTTCTCAAAAGAGTTGTCTATGTTGTGTTCCCAATTCCTCTCCCATTCTATCTTGAACTATTCTAAAAAGTTTCTGCCCCCAGCATCCGCTGAAACAGCACTGTCACACTTGCCCCTGACTTCCTCCATGGATGCCCCTGTCGTTCTTGTTAGCATGAGCAGGAGGGTAACCAGCTCATTCCAGTGTGCCTGGGACTGTTTGGGTTTGAAAATGGGAAGTTTCATGTTCCAGCAACCATCTGAGTCCTGGCCAAATCTAGAGTGCAGGTCACACTAGATTAAGGACCTCCATGCTGCTGAATTCATTGTTGAATTCTTAGTCATCTTCTTGACTTCATCGGGACCATTTAAAAAAATAGCTTTATTGCTATCTAATTCACATGCAATAAATGACACATAATTAAAGTTTATAAATCAATAAGTTTTGACCTAGGTATACACCCATGAAACAATCATTCAATCAAGGTAATAAATATATCCTTCACCCCCAAAGTTTCCTCATGACCATGTACAGACTCTCTCCTGCCTCTTATACCTTGCTACCTAACCTACAGATGTATTAGTTACTGCTGTGTAACAAATACCCCCAAAATATATCAGCTTAAAACAGCAGACATTGATCATATCTTGTTTTCTATGGACCAGGAGTGTGGGCACAACTTACCTGGGTGCCTCTGCCTCAGGGTCTCTCACAAGGTCATAACCAAGGAATTGGCCAGGGCTGTGGTCTCATTTCACAAGCAAGATGGGAGTCAGCATCTTTCTATTCTAATCTCAAAAGTGACATCTCATCGTTTTTGCCATATTCTGTTCATAAGAAGTGACTCACTAGGTCCTGCCCACTCCGAAGGGGAAGGAATGACACAAAGGTATGAATCCCAGGAGGTTGCCGTTTTTGGAGCCATTTCAGAAATTGACAACTACACCAGGCAACCACTGATCTGCTTCCTGTCACTTTCTTTAGTTTGCATTTTCTGGAGTTTTATTTGAGTGGAATCATACAGTATTTACTTACTTTTTTATCTGTCTTTTTACACTCAGCATAATTATTTTCAGTTTAATTTGTACTGTTGAATTTATCAAGATTTCATTCTTTTTATTGCTGAGTAGCATTTCATGGTGTAGATACACCACAATTTGTTTATTCATTCACCTAATGATGGACATTTGAGCCATTTATAGTTCTTAGCTATTATAAATAAATCTACTGTGGACATTCATCTATAAGTCTTTTTATGGATATATGCTTTCATTTCTCTTGAGTAAATACTTAGAAGTAGGAAGGCTAGAACATACTGTAGGTATATATTTATACTTTTAAGAAACTGGCAAATTGTTTTCCAAAGTGGTTGCACCATTTTACATTCCCAACAGCAGTGCACGAGAGATCCAGTTTCTCCATGTCCTTGATAGCACTTGGTATGGTAAGACTTTTTTATTTCAGTTATTTTTATAGCTATGTGGTGATATTTCATTGTAGTTTTAATATGTATTTCCCTAATGTTAATGATGTTGAAAAGCTTCACATTTTTATTTGCTATCTGCACATATTCTTTGGTAAAGTGTTTGTTCAAGTATTTTGCCTATTTTTAATTAGGTTGTTTGTTTTCTTATTATTTGGTGCTGAGAGTTCTTTGTGTATTCTGGATACCTGTCCATTAGCAGATATATGATTTACAGATATTTTCTTGTCTTTTATTTTCTTAACAGTGTCTTTCAAAGAACAGAACTTTTTAATTTTGATGAAGTTCAATTTATCAATTTTTCTTTCACAGATTGTACTTTTTGGTGTCATATCTAAGAAATCTTTGCCTAACCCAAGGTCACAAAGAATTTCTTCTATATTTTCTTCTAAAAATTTTATAGTGTTAGTGTTTACATTTAAATCTATTGTTCACTTTGAGTTAATTTTTGCCAATGGTGCAAGACATGGATTGAAGTTCATTTTTTTATTTTTTTGCATATGGATGGTTCAATAGTTCCTATATCATTTGTTGAAAAGACTGTGTTTTTTCCATTGCATTGCCTTTGTGTTATTGCTGATGATCAGTTGTCCCTGTGGACCTATTTCCAGATTCTATTTTCTGTTCCATTGATCCATTTTTGTCTTTACAGCAATACTTTTGATAACTATAGCTTTAGTTATAGCTATAACTATAGCTTTATGGTCAGGCGGTGTTAGTCCTCCAACTTAGTTCTTTAACAAGGTCGTTTTGCTTGTATAATCCTTTTGTATTTCAGCATGAATTTTAGAATTAGCTTGTCAATTTTTATAAAGAAAGCCTGCTGGAATTTTGACTGGGATTGCATGAAATCTATACATTAATATGGAGAGACCTAATATTGAGTATTTCAATAATGAATATGGTATCCCTCACCATCTATTTAGATTGTCTTTAATTTTTCTCAGCAATATTTTAAGTTTTCAGTGTTTAGGTCTTTCACATCTTTTTTCATATTTATCCCTAATTATTTCATATTTATTTATGTTATTGTAAATGGTATTTTAAAGTGTTTCAACTTCTGATTGTTCATTGCTGGTATTTAGAGGTATAATCAATTTTTGTAAATTGATCTTGTGTCCTGCAACTATGCTAACTTACTTATTAATTCTAGAAGCTTTTTTGTAAATTCCATTAGACATTCTACACAGGAGATTCTGTCACCTGGCAATAAAGACTATATTCTTTTTTTTTTTCCTTTTCCTTGCTTAAGTTAAGCACTAGCTAGGACCTGCAATATAATATTGAATAGAAGTGGTGAGAGAAGGCATCCTTGCCTTGTTCCTGATCTTAGAGGGAAAGCATTCTATCTCTGTCAGTATGATACTAGCTATAGGTTTTACATAGATTTTCTTTGTCAAGCTGAAGAACTCTCTTTTATTCCTACTTTGCTGAGAGTTTATTTTTTTATCATAAAAGGATGTTGGATTTTGTCAAATGCTTTTTCTGCATCTATTGATATGATCACACTTTTTCTTTTTTAATTTGTCAATATGGTGAATCACACTGATTGATTCTCTACTGTTAAACCAAACATACATTCCTTGGGTAAATCCTACTTGGTCATGATGTATTTACCCTTTTTATATATTGTTGAATCTGATTTGCTAAAATTTTATTTAGAATTTTTGCATTTATATTCATGAAGAATATTGGTCTGTAGTTTTTTTTTTTTCCTTGTTATGTCTTGTCTGGTTTTGGTAACAAGGTAATGCTAGCCTCATAGAACGAGTTGGGAAGTATGCAGCCCTCTTCAGTTTTTTGAAAGGATTTGTGTAGAATTGGTAGTTTTTCCTCCTTAACGTGTGATATAATGTTTGGAGGAACTTTTCCTCCTATAATGTTTGGTGAAGCCACCTGGGCTGGAGATTTTAATGTATGAATTTTAAATAACAAATTCAATTTCTTTGATAGATATAGGGCTATTCAGATTATCTATTTCTCCTTGAGTGAGCTTTGGTAATTTGTGTCTTTTAAAGAATTTGTCCATTTTTATCCAAGTAGTCATAATACTAAGTTGTTCATATTTCTCCCTTATTATCCTTGTTGTAGCTGTAGAATCTGTAGTGATATCATATCTCTCATTCTTGACATTGGTCACTTTTGTCTTTTCTCTTTTTTTTTTTCTTTTCTTAGCAGCCTGGCTAGAGGCTTATCAATTTTATTATCTTCTCAAAGAAATTGCTTTAGCTTACATTGATTTTTTTCCTATTGGTTTTTTTGTTTTCTATTTCATTGATTTGTCTTCTGACTTTTTTCTTTCTTCTGCTGACCTTGGGTAATCTGCTCTTCTTTTTCTAGTTTCTTAAGGTGGAGGCTATGATCATTTCTTTCCTAATATAGGTGTTTAATGCTTAAACTTCTCTCTAAGTTACTGCTTAGAATTTTGATATGTTTATATGCTTTCATTTTCTTTGATCTTCTGAGACTCCCAGCTACGTCGCCTCAATTTGGGGTGTTTACCGAGCTCTGCCTGAGCCCCACCTCCCTGCTTCAAGTCCTGGAAACTCTCTCGGAGCAGTAAGCTGGGATAATTGGATGGCTTAGCTTATCTGTTTCTTGTCTCTCAGGGAAACTGTCCTTCATTGCTTGATATACAGTGTCTAGAAAACCATTGTTTTATATATTTTGTCTGATGCTTTTGGTTGTTTCATATGGCTAAATTCTACCAAACAGTAGAAGAACAATAATTCTAATACAGTGTAAATTCTTCCATAGAACTTGTATAAAACAAGATAGAATATCCTCATATAACTTTTATGAGACTTGTATAACCTTGATTAAAGAAAAAACCAAATGAGGCAGTATGAGAAAGGGAAATTATAGCCAATCTCACATGGATAACAAAGTAGAAATCCTAAACAAAAGAATAGCAAGCAGAATCCCACAAGGGATGAAAAAGATAATGCATCATGTTCAAATGGGGTTTATCCAGGAACGCAAGATTGACTTAATATTAGCAATCTTTTACTAAGGCAGAAAGAGATTCATTTTTGTTCTAACTGTTTCATTTTAGATTTGATTTTTGGATATTAATTTTAAAATTAAATTTTATTTTATCACTATGGAGAATATTTATCTGGTTCCAAAGTCAAATCTATAAAACAAGATACATTCTAAGAAGTCCAGCTCAGGCCCTGTCCCCTCTACTAGTTTTCTTTTCTCCCTTTTAGGTAATCATTTTTTAATAAAAAAAGAAATCTCTCCATTGAAAACATAATTGTATCCGACCACTTTTTAGAGAAATGGCAGCATACTTAAATACGCATACCTCCCATCTTACTTTATTTACCTAAAGATATAGCTTGGAAACACCTCTTTAGTGGCATATAGAAATGGTTCCCTTTTACATAGTGTGAATGTTGGGGGGAAAAAAAGAAATGGCTCTCATTCCATCTTACAGCTGCATATAATTCCATTATATAGATATATGGGTTGAGTATCTCTTATCCAAGATGGTTAGGACCGGAAGTGTTTTGGATTTGGGGTTTTTTATGATTTTTGGAGTATTTGCATATACATAATGAGATATCTTGGGGATGGAACCCAAGTCTCTAAACATAAAATTAATTTATGTTTCATATATACTTTACACATGGTCTGAAGGTAATTTTATACAATATTTTTAATAGTTTGTGTGTGGAACAAAGTTTTGACTGTGACCCATCACATGAGTTCAGGTGTGCAATTTTCCCCTTGTGACATCAGGTTGGTACTCAAAAAGTTTCAGATTTTGGAGCATTTTGGATTTTGGATTTTCAGATTAGGAATGTTCGACCTTACTATAATTTATCTAACAATCCCCTATTGTTAAGGGGGTGAGTGAGGGGGGACTTTCGCACTTACAAATAGCTTTAATGGACAGGCGTACGTATATGTCTCTTTGCCATTTTATATTTGGGATATGTTCCTAGAAGTGGGATTGCCGAGTCAGAGTGCATGCAGAGGTAATTTTGTCAAACTCCTTTTCACAGGGATTGTATAATTTTGCATTCCTACCACCAAAGTATGAAAGTGTCTACTCTCCAGAGCTTAAACAGAATATGTAGTTAAAATTTTGATTTTTTTGCCAGTCTAATAGATGAGAATGAAATCTCAGCTTTCATTTGCATTTCTCTTATTATGAGCAAGGTCAAGCGTCTTTTTGTATGGTTAAGAGCCATTTGCATTTCTTTTCTGTTAATAGTCTGTTCACATTCCTTGCTCATTTTTCTATATAGTTGTGGTCTTTTCTAGTGCAGGACCTTTCTTAAATATGAGGGATATTAACTCCTTATGAGTTGAAAATATTTTTCCTCTGTGTGTTGGTTCAGATTTTTTCCTCAATACATGGAGTCCAGTGGTAGGGACTGTCACACTGGCTCAGTGGCTCAGTGGCCCAGCGGTGTCAGGGCAGCCTCTCTGAGGTCCTCCAGGCACTTCCCTCACAGGTGCATTAGGACTGTGTAAAGGCAGGTAGAACCAGGAAGAGATGGCTCCAGAGACACTTGTGTGTTTTATTAGGAAGGCAAAAGCTTTCTTGGAAGCCCTCCACAGATTTGTGTTCATATTTAATTGGCCAGAACCATGTTACAGGCCTCTCACCTCCAGCTTCCGGGAGAGCTGGGAAAGAAAGCGTGTCCTTCTCCCAGTCTCTGGAGTGGAGGCGGGCAAGGTGAAGGAGCTTGGAATGCGTGCTGAATTAGCTGACCAACCACCACAGACGGGAACAGGCAGGTTTAGCCTGAACAGAAGACCCATTCTTTCTCCCATTCTCTGACATGTCTGCAAATCCACAGTGAACCAGTATTTGGGCTCACAACTCCAAAGTGGAATTAAGTCTTGGATGTGTCAGTAGAGGTTTAGCGTCCTTCCTCCTGCAGCAAGGAAGGCGAGATGACATCTAGAGACTGGTGTTCCTCGGCAGGAGCCTGCTGTTAAGGAACGCAGCCGAATGGGAGCATGTGCAGATGAGAGCGACCAGGTCAGGGGAGCAAGGGCCCCAGGAACCCTGCCCTATCAAGAACGGCTGAAAGATTTGGAGATGTTATGTCAGAGAGGATTCGGAAGGGAGCAAGACATGTCTCACTGAAAACCTGAAGGCCTGGCACATGGAAAAAATTAGATTTGATCTGTAGTAACAGTTGGTGCATGATACAGTGAGGCAGGTTTCGATGCATTTCAAACAAGTGGTTTGCACTGATTAGGATGGGTTGCTTCGTGGGGTTGTGAGCTTCCCACCCTCTGTGTATCAGTTCTTGCTGTTCTCAGGTTTTATCCTCCACCTGTGTGTGTCCACGAGTCTGCAATCCGTGTCTCTAATCCAGACCTGTCCCCTAGCCTCTGGGTTCTAGACCTCTGTCTTCTTCACCCCACAGTGAAGCCCTTTCTTATTCTTAGCTGAATGAGTCAGAGTCTAACCAGGAAATAGAAACCTCATGAATATTTAAAACAGAGGGACTTTAGTGCAGGGGATTTGTTAAACAGGTGACAGAAGGGCCTAGAAGTCAGAACAGTGGGACGACTCAAAGGTTCACAGCAGCAGGCAGCACTGTGGTCTCTAGGCTGGAGGGTCACCCAGCAAGAGCTGGAACCACAGTGGGCTTGAGTGGCAGGAGCGGGAGGAGCAGCAGGAGACACAGTGACTGCCAGTGATTCTGTGACAGCAGAGGCAGAGGGAGAGAATGCCTTGCTCCCCTCTCCCCCACCCAATTTCCTGCCAGTGCTCCCCAGTGGCTAAATGCAACCGGAAGCCAGGTGACACATGAACCTGGGAATCGCAGCCCTGCAGAGCAGGCGGAAGGTTGGAAAAAGCCCAACAGAGCACAGATAGACAAGGCAAGGAGCGATGGAAGGGCTTGTAGGTTTTGCGGGCTGTGGGTAGGGCTGAGGCACCGGGAAGAGGATTTGCCCAGAAGCAACCTCTGAGCCAGGGGTTTGATGCGAATGATTTATGAAGAAAGTGTCCCAAGGAGCCATCAGTGAGGGAGTGGGCAGGAGCAGTGTCGGAAGGGGAAGAAGCCGATGGAAAGAGGGATTTCAGGTGGAGTCCCCCACAGGGAGCTCTGGAGCATGAGTCACCTCTGCGAGTTTGTACCTACGCAGGTGAGAGAGGCAGGCATTTTAACCCTGTGCCAGCCGGTCCTTGCTGCAGGGTGGGAAGGGTGGGGTGTTCACTGGCCCTCTGGACCCCTAACTCTGAGTCTGTGGACGTGCGTGGGGCAGCCCAAGGACAACCTCTGCAGCACGTCCGCAGGGTGGGACCACGGCACTGGAAAGGTGCCATGGGGGGGATCTGGCTGTCCACTGAGGAGCGTGCGGGGGGGAGGTGATGATGGACGTCACCCAAAGACGTGGCCCTGATAAGGCATGAGGTAGAAAGTAATACATGACGTCAGAGAGATACAGATAAGTACTGTGGGCCGGGGCTGGGGGAGGGAAGGTGAGGATTCTTCCCTTCTTCACTGTGGATTATGATGAGAAATTCATTGTGGTGACTGTCAGAGATGTAGAGGTGCCCTTAAGATGCTGCACAAGTCCCACAAAGGTAGAAGCATGAAATTCCTGTGGAGACGGTATCAGAGCTCTTCCTCTGATCACTGACTGGGCCTTCAACTCCGCTGGGGACGCGGGACAAGGCACACGGCATCCTTGCTGTCTCCCGGCTCTGGGGCTATGTTCTCTGCACCCAACTTTGTTCCCCACACCACGGAGGCTGACCCTGCTGCCTGCTCGGGTGTCTAGGGACCCTGCAGACCCCTGGTGTCTGTCTCTGCCCAGTCCTTGCCTCTGGTGTGACTCTTACCACCTTTTCTTTTCCAAATGGTTTGGAACACCCCATCCCCCAAATAACAGGGGGGCTCTCTGTTCTCTCTCTTTAAGCAGCTCATTTCTAAATATAATCTGGTGCATTATGGTTAGATGGAGCGATACAGTTAATGAGTCTCTAATGTGGACGATTATAACCTAGAAGGCAGCCTGGCGTGGTTCTCTCCCACTCACGTGCACAGGCCCATTCGGTAACATACACCCACTCATAATATAATCCTGTTCTCTGAGAAAATGCCGTGCCCAGGCCTCGGAGACCAGAGCCGTGCAGGTGCACGCACACACAGGCACACAAACGCCCACGGGTCCTCACGCTCTCAGAAACGGCCACCTTTGTAGATGTGTTCGGGGTGTGTCCCCAGATGACACCCCCTTCCCAGGAAGGACCTACCATTGCACCTGTGGAAGAGGTGGGCCAGGTGGCTGTGCTCGTAGCAAGTGGTCCTGCCCTCTCTCCCCTCGGCCAGAAATTGGACCAGATGGTCCTGTGCCCTTGGTTTTATAAGCACCAGGGCTTTTAGGGATTCTTTGGTGGCAGGAAGCAGAAACCAATCTAGGGTTTAAGAATCAGAGGTATCCACAGAACACAAGGGCAATGACAGAAGGGTCTTGAGAGGGACTGATCTGAGAACAAAAAGCCATCTTCAACCAAGGCAGCAAGTTTCTTTTTCTTTTTCTCTTTGGGGCAGTAAAGCTCTTTCATCTCTCATCTGCTTCTCTTTTTTTTTTCCCCTCTCTCTCTCCTGTCTTGCTGAAATACCTGCATTCAAATCACTTGCAGCATTTATTAAATATTCAGAAGCCCTGAGTCTCTGGGGATGGAGCCAAAGAAACTACATTTTTAACAAATGCCCCAGGTGATCCTTTGGCATGCAAAAGTTTGAGAACCACTGTCTAAGGAGCTACATAATTCAAACATTGACATATGTCTTTGAGACATGCCCTCCCAGCCACAGTACCACCAGCTAACTAATTTGCATGTCCGTGTCCCAGTCTCAAATTTCTGGGAGTGAGAAGCCAACTGACTCAGCGCATGTCAGACGTCCTGGTCCAGTGAGCCAAGGCTGTCAGTGAGGGGCACGGTCTGGTCCCATCAGAAGGGGCCGACTCTGACAGGGCAGGAAACTGCCCAGCTCGTCTGTCACAGTGAGAGGTTCCCAACTCCTGATCCGCTGATTCCCTTTCACTTAAGTTGGCTCTGGTGGGGGTTTTGTAGTCAAATGACTCCTGGGCACAAGTTGTCAGGAACGCGCAGCGACGCCTTCTCACTCACATGCGAGCAGACACACACATGGCCCCACGGCACACCCCTCGTTCTGGGCACCGTGGGGGAGGTTTGTTCTGGTGATGATCTCTTTGCAGCTCAGTAAGACTATAAAAAAGGTGGGGGACCTTTATTAATTATATATCTTACATTCAATGAAACATAATATTTAATTTAAATAATTGCAGGAGGTGGCTTTGATACTTTGATTTGCTTCTCAGAACAAATGGCTTCTCTCTGTCCCTGGCCCCCTGATCTGTCAAGATGAAATAGCAACCTGGTCTGTCCCTTTCACAGGATTTTTGTCCCAGAAAATGATGAGATGCTTTCCAGGCTGAAAGCGGGGGCTGCAATCACTTTGGCAGCTTTGAAAAGGAAATGCCAGGGAAATCTATCCATTTTATCTTTTCTAAACAACAACAGGTTGGGGAGATGAGGCTTAGAACAGGATGCTCTGAGCTGCAGCCTGAGAGGTTGACTAGGGGAGGCAGGTGTTCTATGCAGACGGCCCTGCAGGCATGCTACGACGGGCGTGGGCACCCTCTCTTAGTCTCTGTCATACTAGATAGGCCACATCTCCTGATCGTGGCCACACTCTCCTTTGTGCTGGGGACTGTCCATCCCTGTGGACTCTCAGCAGTTGAAAGAAAAAAACCTTCTTCTCCTAATGGCCCTGTCCCCATCAAGATCTCTAGAGGTGGAAGGTAGGTGGCCTGGTGACAATCCCAGACAACTCCACAACACCGTAACACTATAAAACTTCCTGCAAAACTAGAACCCTGACAAAACAGGCTAGGAATTCCTGTTTTGACAAAAGCTTTCAGAGTTCAGGTGGCCAGAGGGTTCATGCCAAGATCTGCTTGGAGGAAAGAATCCCAGAATCCTTCCCTAGCTGGAGCTTCCAAAGCGATGCATGCGGCTGAGTCCGGGCCAGCTGGCTGAGTGCATCCCTGGGACGTCCCTCTTCCCTTCCTGACAGACGAGAGACTTGGCGCTGAATGTAGGTCAAGTTTGTGCCTGAGATTCTTCCCTCTTTTTCCAAGACAAAGTCTGGGAAGTAGCTGGGCTGGGAGTGGTTTGGGACAGGGAGGAGGAATCTAACGTTAGCTGAGTGTCTCTGATGTGTTAGACGCTGCAGCTGGCATGTGAATGTCATTGCATTGGATCCTCACAAGTTTGTGAGCTAAGGAGGCTCTTTACAGATAAGGAAACTGAGGCCCTGAGAGGCCGCCCTTCCTAAGGTCACAGAGTTGGTAGGAGGCAGAGCCAGAGTTTTAAGCTACCCTTTCTCCAGGGGGCCTCCTTTTCCCACCACCCCTGCTACAGGAGAAAGGCGAGGTGGGCACTTCCCTCGCGGGCCTTGTCCCCCAACACCTAAGGCTCACAGCAGCGGAGAGGGGGGAGGCCAGGCAGCAGCCACAGACGGCTCTTGCGCTTGTCAGTGAGCGGCTGCAGGACCAGGCTGCCTCGCTGGCTGTTCTCTGCCCTGCGTCTTCATTCCTCCCCTTCCCTCCAATCGATCTGAAGTTAAACAAACGACAGTGACAAAAAGGAAGACTCCTTGCCTTTCCTCCACTTCTAGCCACCGTTTTCTCTCTACAGGCTGACGTCCTTGCCTTCCCAGCGGAGCTACTTGGAAAAATCATCCAAACGCCACGTCCGCACTGCCTCGCCACCCTTTCCGTGCTGTGCCGACCCGCTTTCCCTGGCCGGCTCCCCCGCAGCCGCCCACCACGGCCACGCACCGCCTTCCTGCTGCTAGATTCTTCAGACACTTTCCGTTCGCAGATTATTTGACTTCTCAGCAGCATCCACTTGCTGGCCTTTCCGTTCCCCTTCATACCTCCTTTTCCTTTTCCTCCATGACAACATATTCTCTGGATTTTCCTCTTGGCTACTTGTTCTCCATCCTGCTTTTGGGCTCTTTCTCTTCCATCCAACCTGCAAATGTCCGAGTTTTCCAGGGCCAACCTCAGCCTCCGCCCTCCTCATTCCACACGTGCTTCTCACTCCGTGGCCTAAATCCCTCCACATTCCTGTCCCCAGCCTGGACGGTCCTCCTGCGCTCCAGATCATGTATCCAATTATCTACTTAGGAGTTGGCAAGTTTTTCCTATAATGGACCAGACAGGAAATATTTTAGGTGTCGTGGGCTAAATGGTGTCTCTTGCAACCATTTGACTCTCCACCCTCATGCAGACTCAACCACGGACAACAGGAGGACAAATGGGCATGGCCGTGTTCCAAAAACATGCATTTATGGACATTGAAATTAGAATTTTATGTAGTTTTCATGTGTTAGGAAATATTGCTCATCTTTTGATTTTTTTCCAGCCATTTAAAAATTTGAATTTTATATAATTTTCACATGTTGGGAAATATTATTCTCCTTTGGATTATTTTCAATCACTTAAGAATGTAAAAACTGGACAGCAAGCCAGATGCGGTCTGTGGGCTGTTGCGTGTGGCCCCTTGGTCTGTGTGTTGGTCATTTGGCTGTCTCCTAGACCTCTCCCTGCAGCATGTTCAGAACGTCACTCTGGACTTCAGCCTCCAGACCTCAGTGTCCCCAGCTCAGTGAAGGACCCTTTAACATGCACAGCTGCTCGTGTGAGAAGCCTGAGCAGGTGCGGGGAACCTGTGGCCTTCTTGGTCCCTAAGTGTGGCCTTTCAACAGAGTCCAGATTTGCAAAATAAATCCTTTTATTAAAAGGGGTGCAGCAGAGGAAGATGAAGCTTTCCTTGCTTGCTACGGTGCTTGGAAAGGAACAATCTTGAAATCAGATGGCCGCAGGTTCCCTTGATGGATCCTTTTTCTCCTTCCCAGTCCCATCTTCTAATTACCAAGTCTGTTGATTCTCCCTCCTAAATACATGTAGCAAGATAGTATTTTGAATTGTCTACTATGATTTTCATTCTGAAAGTTTTGAGTTGGCGTACTCTCATCTCCTTCAAGTGTTTTCTCAAATGTCACCTTTGCCACCAGGTCCAGCCTGGCCACCCTGTCTAGAATAGCAATTTTTCCCCATCGCTGATCCCCTCCACCTTGTTTTTTAAACCATCACCTTTGCACTTATTGTCTGTCAATATACCATAAAATTTACTGTTTATGATGGTTATTGCTATTGCCCGTACCTCTCAGCTACAATGCCAGCTCTGCATGGGCGGGGATTTTTGTCTGTTTTGTTCACTACTGGTCGCCAGCACCTAGAGCAGTGTCTGGCACCCAGAAGGGGCTCAGCTGACATGTGGGGACTGATGCCTGCTTCTGAGCCCCACGTGCCTTCTCAGGGAGGGCAGGATCAGCTGAGACCAAATGGCTGTTCTGAAACACAGCTGTTCTGAAACACGACCCTTTAAAGCAGTGGTTCTTGGTGCTGACTGCACGTCAGGGTCATCTGGGAGCTGTAAGAATCTCATTGCTCGAGAGAATTAAAGATGGCGGACGAGGAAAGCCACCAGCCAGAGTGTCTCTGCAAAAAAGACAGATTTTAGAAGAAAGCGGGAGAATTAAACAAGCAGACAAGTATACATCGGACGAGGGTCAGAAAGAGGGATACCTGAGACCATGAGAGACTCCACGGGAGGAGGGTGCGGAGGAGAACTGGAAGGAGAA
>CAUYRT010039979.1:0-15698 GCA_963574885.1 Lepilemur ruficaudatus
GGTGGTTAACACGGAGACCATGCTTGGAATCTCCTGCATCTGCCCTGACCCCAACTTCTTTTTGTTTAAATAGACTTTAGATTTTAGAGCAGAGTTCAGTTCACAGCACATGGAGTGGAAAGCACAGAGAATCTCCCCCACTCCACCTGTTAGATCCCCCACCGTCAATGTCCCAAACCAGAGTGGTATGTCTTCTGTAATGAACCAACATTGATACGTCACTGTCACCCAAAGTCCATGGTTTACGTTAGGGCTAACTCTCGGTGTGGCACATTCTGTGGGTTTGGACAAATGCATTATGTCACGTACCCACCATGTCAGCGTCATACAAAGCAGTTTCATCGTCCTGAAAATTCCCTGTGCTCCGCCTAGGCATCCCTCCCTGCCCGCTCACCCCAGTGATCTTTTGCCTTTTCTAGAACGTCATCGAGTTGGAATCATACAGCAAGAAGCCAGGGCCTCTTTCATATGGTAATATGCACTTAAATTTCCTCCATGGCTTTTCATGGCTTGATAGCTCATTTCTTTTTAGTGCTGAATAATAGTTCAGCCTCTTTTTAAGACCCTTCTCAGCTCTCAGGCGGTTTCCTTGTGCGGAGATGGACACGAAGGAGATAAGGCTGTCTGGAGGGTCCGAGGCCCCTGGGCACTGAATTTGAGAAAGAGTTGCCTGTGGAGACGAGCTTTATCCCTTTAAAACTCTGCTCCATTATGAAATTTTGGAACATTTTTTAATCCTGTTTTAGTGGGTAGATGAACTCATTTGTTTACGTGATCATATCATCCTGCCTTTGCAGCAGCCTGGGACAGTTTTCTAGTTTCCGGCTCTAAACACGCAGGAGCAGAAGGATTGGAACTTAGTTCCCACTCCTGCCTGTCCCCACAGACCTCTCCCTTCCCCTGACCCCTGCTTGCTGTGTTGGCTGCCCACCTTCTCCTGTCACTGTCGCTGTGGGGCTCCACTCCGCCAATCCGTGCTGTTGCACGGGGCGATGTGAACAGGCCTGGAGGCTGGCTGGTCTCGCTGCTGCGGAGCTGGTATAATCCGTCTGATACTTTCTGATGTGGAGCTCGTGTCTCTCTTGATCACAAAGAACACTCCCGCTGAAGTGAGACAGGGTCCTCTTTCCTCCAGTGTTAAAACGCTAGCTCAGGACCCCAGGTAAGTTGGCCCTCCCTCTGGGGCTCCCACAGGTCAGGGTGGAGCGTGGTGAAGACTTCTACACGGTTCGCTGCGTGTTGCTGTGCTAATGTTGTTGGGAGATATTTTTCTTTGGTCTTCCGTCAGTGGATATTTACTTGGTAACTAGGTTTTAGTATATAGCAAAGTAAAAATTTGCAAAATATTGTAGTGGTGTCTCATTAATGAGTTCTATTTGTGGGTTATCTACTCTAAACCCTTACCTTAAACTCTTCCCTTTCCCAAAATAATCTTGACCTTATTTTAAAATGCTAATTTGGGAATCCACATAACTCTTGTGCTCTGGGACCCCTCTCTTGGTTCCTTGATGGGATAGTTCAAGGAAACTAATTTTACATCTGATAACTTTAATTTCTGATTGTAGATGCAGAACAGCACCAAGATCCTCTTGGAATGCTGCAAAAGGAACAGCTTAAATATAGACATAATGGGCTTTCTGCAAACATGCAAAGAATTATAACAATATTAGAGAAATAAAGCATTGTTGTGATGCTTGATTTTAATACCTTCAATTATAGTTTGCAAATTCATATATTGTTTCATGGAATTGTTATTTGAAGAGCTTTCTCCTTTATTTTTCTGCACTCGTGTGTGCCCTTCTCTATTTTGATCTTCCTGTAAAGCTCTCTTGTTCTGCAAACAGCAATTTCTGGAAATAACACCGCTGGCTAGACCAGCGGGCTAGCTTTCATCTCCTCTCAGCCTTGCTGCACGCCGTCTATTGAGGTATTGACTTAAAATCTGTGGGCTCAGTAGTAAGGTCTATTGTGTCTATTTACGGAAAAGGATTCTGCTGGGCCTCGTTTCCTTCTGCGGGGGAAGGAGCTAATTATGGGCATTGGTATATCGCCCTGAGCATCATTGTGTTGAAGCACGAAAAATATAAAACAAAGAGACAAGATCCCAGGCATCCAGGACACAAGATGTAACATTTAAAATTCCAAATGCCATAGCAAATAGCCAAGCTGAAATAAGAAAGAGTTGTAAAATAAATAGCCTTGGAGAGTACCTGGAAAAAATGATTCAAGAGAATGATAATGTCTTATTTCTTGTGTAGATTTATCATGTGCTTCAGAAAGAGCTGAAACACTATAGCAGGTACCGTAGAGCTTGGTCAAATGTGGAACCTCCCGTAAAACACAGAGGATAAGTAGGGGAAATACGGAAATGAAAAATTGGTGTACCCCAGTGAAACAGGAGATACTGCCTTACAGTCGGGAAGAATTGCATGCCTTTTAAGTTTTGCCAATAGAGGTAATATTAGTATAATTTTTGTTATGCACCAATACCGATTAATAATTACTTCTATGGCAAGTAGCTGGGTTAGGGTAGAGTCTGAGTCCAACTGGCCAAAGAGGCTGAGCCCATTAGTACAGCGATTTTCCAAAATAAGCGACATTACGGCGCAATCAGCCTTCGCGTGGCTCTTGCCACGGTGGTTTGGTTCACCACGTGAGCGCTATTTGCTTCTCCAGTCAGCCGCGCACTTGCAAGTGTCAACGGATTTCTGCAGACAGTCCCTAGCGGGTTTCTTTCCCTTTAGGGTAAAACGTTCTCCCTCCAGTTTTTGATCATTGAGTGCATGTTTGTCTTCAAGACCTTGATCAAATGCCATTTGCTCTGTGGAGCTTTCCTGCTTTTGTCCTGTCAGAATGAATTTAATTTTCCCTCAAAGCCCACAGCACAGCTACGTAGAAGTTAATTCACTGTCCTATATTGTCATTCGCACACCTGTCCCACTGGATTTTAAGTTATTCGAACTCAATGACCATATGTTATTCTCATTTGTAGTTTCAATGCCCAACACAGTGCATGGTGCATATAAATTCGTTCTAAACAAAGTAAAAGGATTAATACCCTTGCACAGCAGATCACATTAAATCAATACAGTCTTCCGATACCTCCTGACAGCAAGGCGCTACCTAATGGTCCTGTGTTCTGCTGAGCCTTGCAGTAAGCGCTGGGAGAAAGGGCAGCGCAGGCGTCCTGGTCCACTGGGTGGGCTTGTGCGGACTGCTCACTTGTGTGTTCAGTGTTCGACACGACACAGGTGCTCAGTCCGAGGTAATCATTCTTGTCACTTGGGAATTTCTCCGTTGGCTGTTGACTGAGCCAACATCATCGCAGAAATTCCACTTCCAGGATTTCCCTGACCTGGCTTCAGCTCCCCTCTGGACCTGCAGCCTGCTTCCAGGTTTTCATGACCACTGCTTCAGTCATTTTCCTTTGTTCTTGCTGTTAACACCTCCACACCCGCCAGTCCTGCCAGGTTCATCCAGCTGTTCTGCTATTTCTAACATCTCTGTTCTTCTGCTGACTCTGCCACTCCTCCGTCTTTTAGGAGTCCTGGGCTCCTAATGTGCTAGTTAGATTCTTTCCTTTTCCTTTCTCCTGAAGCAGTTCATTACAACAATATTAGCAAAAGACAGTGGCTTCTTTGTTTTGGTCTTGGTTTTTATTTGAGAGACAACGTCTCACTCTGTTACCCAGGCTGGAGTGCAGTGGTGTGATCAAAGCTCACTGCAGCCTTGAACTCTGGGGCTCAAAGGATCCTCCCGCCTCAGCCTCCCAAGTAATGTAATCAATCTTATAAATTAAAAAAAAAACCCTTCTTAGCTCCATACTAGGGATGAACCATATCGATTTCTAGGAAAGTGATTTCTTTTGCACAGACTGATTTCTCTTGCTGCTGCTCATGTTGTGTCCTGGTCAGCCAGAGAATGTCAGATGCGTGTCCACGTGGTTACTGGCTCCTGCAGAGCGGCCCGTGCTGTGAGAGGAGGCCTGGAGTAAGAGGGAGGGTCTGATGTCTGTCCTGTGGCTCCCCACTTGTCAGCAACATGGGTTTTCACAAGTCACTTAACCCCAGAGCCTTACTTTTCTGAGACATAAAGCAGGGATAATAGTCCCTGCCTACCTCAGAAAGTTGCTATCTTGTCAGCAAAAATGTTTTACACTGTTGCTAGGAGATCGAGAAGACTGGCTTAACAAATTAGGTGTCTCCGTATAATGGGGTTCCAAGTCCTAGCGCTGTACTTAACTGCTCTGGCAAGATGCTCACAATATAGTTCCATTTTATGTAAAAAGGTGTTTATGTGTATATATGCACACACATGCATATTTGTATACATTTATATATACCTACCTATGTATTTATACATATACAGAGCTGGGTGCTGGCAGGAAGCACACCACTGGGAGTGCAATGCCATGGGGAGTTGGTATCATTCCATTTCATTTCTGATAGCTGCATTTCTGTAAGTGGTGGGATCCTGGGTGACTTTTACCTTCTCTTTTGCAATATTGAAAACAAATTAATCAAAAGGTCTGTAAATCTTCCTGCCTAAACTCTTCTCCTCCTTACGCTATCTAAATAAAAATGCAATTTCTGTCTGCCTGTAATTCTGTCTTTTCCTGCATCAGAACGAATGGCCTTACAGATTTCTTTTTAGCTAAATTTGCAGGAATGCCAGCAATGGTCTCAATTAAAAATACAGGCTACTGTGTAAATGGGAAGTTCCTCTGGCCAGCCTGAGTGGGTGGGTGCACCTTGCAGAGACAGGCAGCCGTCCTCAGGGTGGGGACAGGCACGGGCTGAGTCCAGCTGCTTGGATCGTGCGAATGGATGACACTATAGGGGTGCTTCAGGGACAAGCGTACCAGGGAGTATTTAATGATGGGCATCAGTTTCCCGAACGACTCCTGCAGGACAGCTAGGATACCGTATAGCTCTACTCAAGAGTAAGAAAGTATTTATTACACAAAACCTATACCTTAAGCCGCCGTATTCCGGGACTGCTGGCTAAAGGAATTTATCTTTTGAGGAGTGATTTTATTTCTGATGGAGACATGCATCTGATTGTGTAGGGATCGTCTGTTTTCTACAGCTACAGGCTGTGCTCAAAATGTGTCAGGTGTGAAAGTAATAAGTACACTTAAAGAAAGCAGAGCTCAAAGAATATTCTACGCAGGCCGCTGCTGAAGGACTCATGAGTAGGGCTTCAGGCTTCTTGGAAGGCTTTTTGGGGAGTAAAAGGCAGAGCACACACCCCGCCCAGGCCTCGTGAATGTAGTTACAATGGTAGGAAGGAGGTGGGCACCCACTAGCCTGGCCTCTCTCTCACCCCACAGCGTCCAGGCAGGACACACTTGGGTGTACCCCCCAGTGCCAAAGGGATCAATTTGTTAATTCAGTGAACCAAAACAAAAACCTGACTTTATGCCTGATCTTACGTGAGGTACTGTAGTAGGAGTAATTCATCCAGTAGCTGTGGTGAGAGTATCTTTTATACATGCAGCCAGACTTATGTTTCAAAAGATTTACAACCTCAATTGATAACATGATACTCTAAGTGAAAAACTAGGTGAATCTAGTTACTATTTCTGACTCTGATTAATGCTCACGCGTAGCGTGGAGTTCAGGCCACTCTCTCTTTTTCTTTTTCTGAGAAAATGGAGGCCCGAGAGGCAAGTGCTAGGGATTTGGAAGCCCAGCAGATGCGGGCAAACGTCTTCTTACCTGGAGTCTTTCTCCTCCACCACTGAGCGAAGACCTGGTCATGGTTTCAGAATATGGGCTCTTCATTTCTCTGAAGGCTGCTCTATTTTCATTCCTCAATAACCCCCTGTTTTAATTTGTATTTCTTTGATTACTAGTGAGGTTTATCCTTTTCCCATAGGTTGATTCAAAACCTTTAAAAAGTGGGAGGCTCTTTTTTCGCCTTGGTGAAGGCAGTGGTGTGGCGTGAGGCTTGCTCTGCATGTGCCACGTGGCGTGAGATGGTCAGAGAGTAGAACCACGGACTGTCGGAGCTGGAGCAACCCGGCTGGTCATGGAACCTGGCTTTCACTCTCAGATTAGGGGACTGGGACCCACAGAGACTAAATGACTTGTCGAAAACCATGCTGCAATTGAAACCTGCCACTCTTGACTCCATGACTATCTTATCTCAGGGACAGTCTTTCTAAACAGGAGTATTATTTGCACTAAACTATAGAAGTCAATGTCATAGATTTCAGGAGATGAAGCTGGCTGTTCCTAAGCCCAGGACGTAGTCTGAAATGTCTTTATGAACCAGTCCCTGGACTCATCTTATGTTTGCCATTTTCCCAAATGGAATGCCTCCGGCTCTCTGACTGAGGCTTCCTACAGATTAATAACCCTAATCATAGTATTAATTCCAAGCTGCAAAGTCTCAGAACTACACATGATGCTGAATTTCATTGCCCAATTTGTGGTTGATGACCCTAGTGTATATTTTGTTCTTGGAGAATTGCCCTGGGTTACTTTTATATGTTTCCCCTTCCTTTTGTGCGCTCCCCACAACCCAGCTGTCATCCCGTCTCTTCATTGGTTCTTTTATCAGGTGCTGGTGGCACAGGTCGTGTAAAGCAGGTGCTGTGTAAATAATTTAGCAGGAGAGTGTACATATTTCACACGTGCTGGGGAAGAAGCAAAGGAGGGTGGTGCTTTTGTAGGTCAAGGGGTTGATAGTGAGAGATGGTTTCTGAGGAAACCGATGCCATAAGCAGACAGAGACTGTGACAGCTCTGAGAGTTTTTAAGCTTTTGCAGTCAAGTCACGTTTTCGCCACTGGGGATCCACGTGGAACGTTACTTCCATGTTTGCCTGTGAGCGTGGTGGACTCGTTGGATGTCTCATGAGTATATTGAGTTCAACACATCCACTTCCCAGGTGCCGTCCTTGACAAAGGGCACCCCTGTGCATCCAGTCCTGCGGCCCCAAATCTTGGAGCAATGCTTGACTGCCCTTTCTCTCACACCCCACGTCTGGTCCTTCAGCAAATCCTGCTGCCTCTGCTTTCGAAGCACATCCTCAGTAGAACCACTTCCCACCAGCTGCGCAGCTGAGGCCCTGGGCCGAGCCACCATCTTCATGCACCTGGGATGTGCACCAGGCACCTACTGCCATCATGTGTCCTCTAGCCTATGCCAGATTTAATCAGACCAACTGATACCCTTGCTCTAATCACAAAGTGGCTTTTTGGTCCCATGTAGATATAATCCAGAGCTTTGCAGGGTGAAGGCCCTACACAGTCA
Organism: Lepilemur ruficaudatus; assembly: GCA_963574885.1. Classification (NCBI taxonomy): domain Eukaryota; kingdom Metazoa; phylum Chordata; class Mammalia; order Primates; family Lepilemuridae; genus Lepilemur; species Lepilemur ruficaudatus. The sequence goes on from CAUYRT010039979.1 coordinate 7,262, forward strand.
GGCGCTGGGCCCTAGCTGACTTGTTCCTCAGTGTCCCCCTCCTGACTTGCACGCTGGCACGCTCACTTCCTGCTGCTCCTCAGACCCCCGGAGCACAGCCGGGTCTCGGCCTCTGCACTTGCTTTCCTCTCCGTCTTGGGGCTTCTGTCCCGGGGCCTGCTCCTTCATCTTAACCAAGCATCTGATCCAATGTTGCCTCTTCACAAAGGCCCACGTGGCCTCCCCATCTAAAGGGGAACTCCTTGGTCATGCTTTGTCCCAAACCTTTGTTTTCTGTTATTGAGTATAGTATCCATGAATTCGTTTGTCACATGCCCCCCCGGATTGCAGGCTCCATGAGACAGGCATTGGATTTGGTTCACTTGTTCTGCCGTAGAAAATGAACACTGGTTGAATGAATTATTGGGATTATCTGAGAACTGTATTGCAATGATTATAATTCCTGTTAACCTCTTAACTCCTATTAAAAGGTTTGCTGCACATGAGGACTGCAAGGGCACTGGCAACGTGCAGACGGTACATTACGAGGGCTTCCCCCTCACTATTATAGGATTTGTTTGTGCTGCTACCTCCCTCCTCTTCTCAACATTTTAAATAAAAACTTATCTATGGATTTTATGTAAAAGTCTCTTGGAAGACCTCAGAGCAAGTCCTGGCACCAGGGTTGGAAGGTAAGAGCCCTGGGCGTGTTTTCGTGTTGATTTCAGACAGCAGGCACAGACAGTGTGCATTGATTCTGGGCAGCTTTGGTGTCTCAGTGCTTAACCCCTTTACATAAATTTAGGAATCTGTATTATCTCCCCCCTCCAATGCCACCCCAGTCCTCTCAAAATGAACGGATTCCAAAGCCTCAGGAAACATTAGCTGGGCACCACTCTTGTCATTATTTGGTTAATTGGCTGTATCACAAGACACATCGCCCAGGAGAAGCATAAGTCGTCAATAGCTCTTCCAGAATGACTAACTTTATTAATATTTATGATTAGTCTCTGAACATTTGCTTTCAGTTTTTCTACTTTCTTTTATTCGTAGGAAATACTGAAAGCTACTTCTTTTCGTGTTGAAAATGTCAAGGCATGCACAAATTGAAGATATTTGGGTGAAGCAATAAACAAAACCATATTTTGTGTTTCTTGGCAAGTGATGTGGGGTCTTGGGTGCCTTTGTTACCTGGGATTGTCACGTGGTTTACAACTTGGGCCACCTTGGGGGGCCATTTAGGACGCTGGATTACAGATTGAGTAAAGCAAGCCCTTTATCTATACTTTAATTATGAAGTGTTAAGTTTCTTCGCACTTGCCTGAGAAGCCTGCCTTTGCCTCCTGTGACCTTTTGTCCCCAGTTTCCCATAAATTCTTGACCATTTATGGAGACGGCGTGGTTTAGTTTCCCCCAGTTTAGGCTGAACCAGGCATTTCCTTCATCTCGGTTCTGTGGGTGCAACGGAGCCTTCACCTGAGTCCCCGAAGCTGTGTCCTAACTACCAAGGAAGACTTTCTCTCATTTCACCTCATTGTCTCCATTTCCCCCAGAATCCTGACTCCTAAGTCCTGCCTTCTAGGTCTAGGCAAGATTTTGTCACAGTCCCGCTCTGTGGTCTTGGCCAAGTTCCTTTACCATTTTGGCAATTAATGACTTCACCTGCAGTGAGGCCGTCGTACTGGACAGTCTGCAAGTGCGTTCATTATGGCCTGTCATCTTGTCAGACACTGGATAGCTTTTCACTGATTCATTAATTCACTGACTCACGTAGGCTTATTTCCTCAGAACTTAAGGCAGCTGGGTAATAATTAATATTTGCTTCATTCGAATACAAAGCATTTTCACATGTGTCGTCCCATTTGATTATCCTAATAGTCCTATGAGGCAGGCAGTATAGACACTAACTGCATGGTACAGATGGGGTAAACATCCCTGCCAGCACCCCCAAATTTGATGATTCTGTAGTCCAATTGTTCAATTTAGACTTTTAGTATAATTATTCCATGTCGGTGAGACTCCAGTGTGCATTAGCAAGAAGTTTGTTTAAAGTGGAGATTTCTGACCCGCTGTGTTTGGGGTGGAGACGAGGAATCTGCGTTTCTAAAAAGCAAAGGCAGCGACGCTGACCGGGAGTCCGCTTCCTGCACTTTGAGAACGCTGCCTTCTGCACTGGCACAGCGCCGCACAGAGCAGACGTCCGCCAGATGTTACTGACTTAATTTATGGACAGTAGATCTCAAGTCAGAATTGGCCGATAGAAATAGAATTGGAACTGTTAAGCACCTATAAATAGGTGACAGTGGACACAACAGGAAATTCAGCTTCATGGTGGAATCAGTTAATTGCCTCTTCTAGCGTCTGAAAGTAAAATTAATTGTGTACTGTGCTCCCAGGTCTCCTTCCTAATGCTCCAGGCCTTCAGCTTTTTTTTTTTTTTGAGACAGGGACTCACTCTGTCACCCAGGCTAGAGTACAAGTGGTACAATCGTTGCTTATGACAGCCTTGAACACCTGGCCGCAAGAGATCTTCCTGCCTCTTGGCCTCCCAAAGCCCTGATTACAGGCATGAGCCACTGCGCCCAGCCTAACAGACTCTCTTAACCCACCTTTTCCTTGGGTGGCTTGCTTCAGGAAGCCCATGAATTCTCCCACCAGCAACTAGGAAGCCAAAGGTCTTCCTGCTCAGAACCTGTCTCCCAGCAAATAAAACCTTCAAACGTGGAAAAATGGACAACTGTATAAAGAGATACTGACGTTTGCCCAGAAGCGAGGGAGGCTTTATATTAGAGAGGCATCAGCTGCTGTTGCCTTACAGCCTATTAAAGTCTGTGAATGCATGGCAGAGCCCGCAGAAGTTACTCAGCAGGTTTTTGAGCAGGTAACATATGTCACATACTGAGCAGGTAACATATGTCACATATGTTACAGGAGGAGCACGTACCCCCAAAATGTTCAAATCACAAAACTATCATGAGGCTTGATGCCCAACGCGCTCTCTCACTGACAATCTGAGTGGGGTACTGGAAGAAGTGCTGTGATCCAGACAGGGAGCAGCCAGTGGGAACCGGTGGGGAGGTTTTGCTTTTTCTCATCAACTATAATGTATTTAGTGCAAGGCCTGCACAGACAGGCCTCTAAAGAATTACAGGATATTATCCCATGCTTTAGGGAATTTATATTAAACTGGAAATGTAAAATTAATGGTTAGAAATAGTAAGTACAAAAGCAGGAAATAACCAAGTGCTGCTAAGAGGTGTCATGTGAATGAACGATAAAGGCTCTAGGTGCCCAGGAAAGGGCGCTCTGCAGAGAGCCCCGGTTTTTGTTTATATTTTCTAACAATCCAAACAAAGGTAATCTTCGCTGTGATTCCGCTGACAGTTAAAAGGAGAAAAGAATTGAGGCAGGAGGTGAATAGTTCCAGAAAGGAATACGACACATAACGCACGGAAAAGTGCACACCTTGGTTGTGAGTAAATTATCTTCCCGGAGTTGGAGGCTTTTTTATCGAAGGGTTTTTGTTGAAGGCTCCCAGACGCAGCCTTCAAACTGAAGGTTGACAACGTCTCAGATTTTGACTTCAACTTGACCGATGGGGAGAGGGCCCCATGGGAGTAGACCTTGTCCTTCCGGACTTACGCCTTTCTTTCTGTGATTGATTCATTTGTATTAAAAAACAAAAAACAAAACAACTATTTGAAAAGAACCATTTTAGAATTAACTGGCCGGAAGAGGGTTAATGCAGGCAGGAAGGTATCGCACACAGCTGGGCCCAGTGGCAATCCAAGGCAAGGCCAGCGTGCGATCAGCCGGGCTGCAGTGGTTCCGGCTGGAGCAGAGAAGCGGCTTTGGAAGAGGGTGTGGCTCTCTGGTTCACATTTTAAAAACTGTTCTCACAGAAATGGGATATCCTGAACTTATTCCATTGAACAGCAGGTATGCTTTTAGATGCAATCTTACAAATACAAAATAAAATTTTTGGTGATAATTGAAATGGGCTTGATGTTTAATTTGTAAAGTTAAATGCTCCAGTTAACACGGTCGCAGATAGTTCCCAGTGAATTGGCACGTTGGCGGCGGGAGTGGAGAGCACGCAGGCGGCCCGAACACGAGGCGTCCAGTCCTTTGAGCATCTCGGTTCTACCGTGAGCGAGCTCAAGCTTTAACCGGCAAATTTACGTTTTCAGAATTAGCTGGTATGGACAGAAACAGCTCTGCACAAACCCCTTTGTTTTTTATTTACTTCCCTGGGATGTCCTCCTGTGGTTACAGGGATATTTACACTCTGCCTTCCCTGCATTTCTGAAACTTTGATCCAACTTCCAAGACTGTGTATGAAATACTTAGGATTTCATCTATTGTGTGATGTGTGATACAACTCTAGATCTACAGAGAGCTCAAATTCTTTAAAAATGTTATTAATCACTTTGGCATGGAATGCACTGATCAACATTTATTTCACACACAATATTCCCTTAGTGGTTCTGGTGCTGCAGTGGATGAGCAGATACTTACAGAAGAGCACGTGCTGTTTTCTGGGTCATTCCAGAGCCCTGTTCTTCACTGGGTATGAGAATAGAATAGAATAGAATTCAATTTGCTAGGATTTTTTGAAAATTTTTGCATCTATATTCATAAGGGATATTGATCTGTAATTTTCTTTTTTTGTTGAGTCCTTTCCTGGCTTTGGTATCAGGGTGATGTCAGCTTTGTAAAACATGTTGGGGAGCATTCCTTCCTCCTCAATATTGTGGAATAATTTCTGGAGGATAGGCACCAGTTCTTTGTAGGTCTGGTAAAATTTGGGTGTGAAACCATCTGGTCTGGGATTCCTTTTCTAGGAAGATTTTTATTGCTGCTTCAATTTTGGTACTTGATATTTCTCTGTTCAGGAATTCTATTTCTTCCTGGTTGAGCCTAGGGAGGCTGTGTGTTTCTAAGAATTTGTCCATTTCCTCCACATTTTCAAGTTTATGTGCATAGAGATTTTTATAGTATTCATAGATGATATTTTGTATTTCTGTGGTATCGGTTGTAATTTCTCATTTTTCATTCCTGGTTGAGCTTATTAGAGTCCTTTCTTTTCTGCTTCTGGTTAATCTAGAGGTTAATCAAGAGACATGCCAATTTTGTTTATCCCCTTTTCAAAGAATCAGCTTTTTGTTTCATTAATCTTCTGTGTAGTTCTTTTTTTCTCCATTTCATTTAGTTCTGCTCTGATCTTGGTTATTTCTCTTCTTCTGCTGCGATTGGAATTGATTTGCTTATCCTTTTCCAGCTCTTTGAGACGATACATTAGATGTTGATTTGTGATCTTTCTGTCTTTTGGTTGTAGGCATTTATGGCTGTGAATTTTGCAACTATGCTTTTTAAATTTTTTGACATTTCCCCATAACTTACGGTCTCTCCTCTTCTCTTTCTAAAAGTGGAGTAAACTATATGGTAACTTGAAAATTACACAGGTACTTATTACTTTTTACTTGCATGGGCCTAGATGTAGGAACACAGTAGGAAGAAGAAAATAAAAATGGAGTTTGATTTACACAGCCTGGCACTGGCTCTGTTTGGTGCCATGGAAATCTCTGCAGATGAAGCCACTGTGTGTGTGGATTTGCTGCTGAACTCTGAGGTCTGGCAGGGTTAATAAAGGCAACATCTCATGAAAGTCCTTTGAAATATCCTTTGAAATCCATGAAATATCCTTTGAGGATATTTGAATGTCTTTTCTTTTTTGCTTTTTTAAAATTTATCACCATTTTTCCAATATCATGTAATACCTAGAATTGATCCTCTGGTTACAGCTTCTCCAGCCCAGTCCCTCCAGTTTTGAAGTGTTGATAAGAACAGTTATTGGAAAGTGATGAAAGCGGGTGGAGGTCTCAAACCTTGAGTTCTGGTTTTCAGAAAAGACAAAGGCATATCATGGCCCTTTCTTTTCTGGCTTGTTCCTTCACTATAGTGTCAATATTACAAAACACTTATGAATTGAGAAGAGTGATATAAAGAATTTCTTAAGGACTTAATAAATACATACCGAGGCATCTTTGAAAGCATGTATTATTGATCTCAATAATGTCTTTTGGCATACACACTTGCTCAGTAGACGAAGGGATGTTTCTTTTAAAGGCATTGCCTTGTTTGTAATGTTTCTTGTTGGGCTGCAGGTGAGATTTGAGAGCACATGCTTGGTGAGCTACACTGACTCCATTTGGAGATTTTTTTATAATGTCCTCATCAGACCAAAGAGTTAAAATCTTCTTTGTCATCACAGACTTCTGTCAATAAACATCCTTGCATTCTCCGTTTTGGTGTTGGTGCAACCTTTCTTTTTTAATTACTAAGAGATACTTGAATATATTGTCATAAGAAATTCCCGTTAATAATCATGCTTTTTCATAAAACGATGAAATTGACCTTAACATATGTCAAGCTAAACAACAGAGAGAGGCTCTCTAAAAGAAAAGATGCATATTTGGGGGTAGAGCATTGCAATAGGAATGCACTTGCCATAGTAAATTATGTGCATATTCAGGGAGGTAAAGGAAGACAAAGGTTTTTAAGGGAAAAAGGAGGAGGATTACATAATTGTTTGAAAGAGTTATCCTTGTCTACAAAGATCAGTGACAAGGGCAGCGCCAGTCCCAGGTTGGACAGGCAGTTGCTGGGCAGATGTGCCTGTGGAAGTGTTTTTGGGGTAAGGGTGTGATGGCCTTTGTGGGAGATTGTGTTTTCGCAGACTTTTGTGGTGGTTTTCATTATCAGGCACGCAAGCACGAGAACCCTCTCCTCACAGCCTTCCCCAGCTCTGTTTGTCAGGATCTTCTTAACACTGGTGACTCCATTTCAGTTCTGACAGGTGTCACACAGATCGTCTTTCACTCCTCCACCCTCCGACTCTGAGACAGGTGAACACTGTGCGTCACCTGAAGTTCACTTTCAGAGCTCTTCCTAGGTCGGTTTACATACACACAGCCTTTTTTCTTTTTCTTTTATTATGCGTTAATTGCATCAGATTATCCATGTTTGCAACTTTAGTTTTCTCTTAATTTATCTTTGATATCATTCCATATTTATACATATCTACCCTATTTTTAAATGGTATAATATATTCCATAGCATGTATGCATGCACAAAGATAATGAAATGATCCCCCCATTGATAAACTTTTAGGATGTCTGGCTTGCTGGGTGATCCTTGACCGTATGTACTTTTGTGCACATTTTAAAATATTTTTGTATGGTAGAGTCCCAAGGCTGGAATTGAGTCTTGAATTTTGTCATATACTGCTATGTTATTTTTTCTAAAGGTTGTACCAGTCTATATTTATATGACCACCTATGAGAGCCCCTGTTTCTACTTAGCCAGAGTAACACTGAATGTCTTCAGTCTTTCTAGGGTGTGCCCATCTAAACGATGACAAATGCATTTTCTTTCTTATAATTTGTGTTTACTGACTACTATTAAGTTGAACATCTTTTTAGATGTTCATTGATCAATTTTGTTAACGGGAGACCAGTTGTTTGACACAGATCTTTCCTTTCAACAAGATAATTTAAGGTCTGCTGCATAGTGAGGACTAGTAGATGCTTGGGATTTAGAGATTAAGAAGGTTAAATATCTCCCTGTAAGGACTACACAAGCCAGTGAGCAGCCGCAAGGTGTGCATAAATAATCATAAACATATGAGTTGTGTCTACTGACAATGTGGGCAAAGTTTAAAGGAGGAATGTGAGCATGAAGGTGTCAGAAGGGTAAGGTTTGACTCGGGTTTGAAAATTTCTCGAGGTGGCAGACGGGGAGGGCCCAGCAACAGCAGGACATTGTTAGCACACGGCTCCTTAGAAAGGCGCGTCGTCCTGCAGAGCTTGGGCCAGGTCTGAGTGGGAAGCCCTGGCACGCGGAGCTGGGAAGGCGATCGGGGACCAGCCGTAACAGGCTCAGGAGAAGGAACCTCTTTCATGAGGCACACTGGAGCGTCCCAATCCTGTCCTCAGAGCAGGTGTCCCTGTCACAGGCACGTGTTTAGGTCTCATTGCTGTTATACTTAATGGAAAGTGGCTGGCAAAACAGATTAAGTATTTATAGGGTTCCTTTGAAATGTAAGTGTAAAATATTCAGCCAAAACTCTTTTTGGAAACAAGTTCACTCAAGCTATTCAATAACGAAGGCTTAATTTAGGTAATTAAAGATACTTCTTGAATTTTTTCCTGATAGACCATGTGCATTTCAGTGATGATAGTGGGTCTTCTTGTTTTCTAGCCATTAATGGTTTTTGATAGTTAGAGACAGCGCACATCACTTAAAAATTAGGGGACTGGCCGGGCGCGGTAGCTCACGCCTGTAATCCTAGCACTCTGGGAGGCCGAGGCGGGTGGATAGCTCAAGGTCAGGAGTTCAAGACCAGCCTGAGCAAGAGCGAGACCCCGTCTCTACTATAAATAGAAAGAAATTAATT
>CAUYRT010039980.1:0-16999 GCA_963574885.1 Lepilemur ruficaudatus
CTGGGACTACAGGCATGCGCCACCATGCCCGGCTAATTTTTTCTATATATTTTTAGTTGGCCAATTAATTTCTTTCTATTTATAGTAGAGACGAGGTCTCGCTCTTGCTCAGGCTGGTTTCGAACTCCTGACCTTGAGCAATCTGCCAACCTCGGCCTCCCAGAGTGCTAGGATTACAGGCATGAGCCACCGTGCCCGGCCAGGATATAACACATTCTTGATTTCTAAGCCATTTAGAGGATATGCATATTACTGCCAAAGAGATGTTATTGTAAGCTTATTGTTGCCCTTTTCCCCCTAGTATGACCTGTCAGCCTCTACATTCTCTCCTGATGGAAGAGTTTTCCAAGTTGAATATGCTATGAAGGCTGTGGAAAATAGTAGGTAAGAAATATTGTTTTACTTAAAATGATTGTTTTAATCAGGTATTATATATCTCCTTTTATTTTTTATATTTCTGGTAATTAGGCTTTGTTATGTTGCTTTGGCACAAATTAGTATATACACCAAAACAATCTCTATTTATTCATTTCCATATCTCTTCCTAGGCCAAATGTTTCCCATGAGCCCCGGCCCGATAATTCCAGTCAATTCCAAGATTATCCACTAAAATACTTATTTTGCAAATATAGTATATAAAATCACATTTGTTATCTTTACGAGCTATTTTCTATTTTCAAATTCTTGACTTATATCATTGTTTTCCTTGGCTATTAGATTTATGACCTTGTTGTCTTTTATTTCTCATACATCTTGTGTTTTTTTTCTTTTAGAGACAGGGTCTCACCATTCACTCTGGCCTATGTGACAGAGTGAAACCCTGTCTCAAAAAAAAAAATTAAAAAAAGAGAAGATGGGCTCTTAGAGCAAAGAGCAGGAGAGACTTGGGAAAGTTACTGTTTTCTCTCCTTTGCATTGCTGCTTTTTCATTTTTGTAAAAAACTGGTAAGTCTTGACTAACAAAAACTGGAGAGATATATTTTGAAACCATGTGTAACCAGAAAATTGAAGGTAAGCTATGAGTAACTGTGTCATCTTAGGATTTGTTTTCTATAAAGTATCTCTAATATGATTTAAAGTAGTCATATTTAAACAACCATGAGGAAATATTTCTAAAAATTGAAACTTAAAACAGGGAGCAAGAGCAAGACGCTGTCTCTACTAAAAATAGAAAGATTAGCTGGGCATGATGGCGTGCGCTTGCAGTCCTAGCTGCTCAGGAGGCAGAGGCAGGAGAATCGCTTGAGTCCAGGAGTTTGAGGTTGCTGTGAGGTAGACTGATGCCATGGCACTCTAGCCCAGGTGACAGAGCAAGACTCTGTCTCCAAAAAAAAAATGAATTTTCCTTAATAAAGAAAAAAATACTAGGGAGTTTCCTCTTTTAAAGGGATTTATGTAACCTGGTATGATAGAATACTGGATGAGGTTCAGAAGATAAATTTTCTTCCTAACTGGTACTTACTACTGGTAGTACAATCCTGGCAGGATTCCTCTCTTCAGTCATCTGAGTGTCACTTTTTTGTCTATAAATTGGTAGACATCTACCCCAACTACTTCACATACTTAGTCAGAAGGATGAAATATATCTAAAAACATTTGGAAAATGTTTAAGTGCTATGGGCATAGAAAGTAGAAAAATTAAATTGTATATTAATTTTCTTAAGAGTATGGTATATAAACAAATAGAAAACATTTAACCTAGCCGGGCGCGGTGGCTCACGCCTGTAATCCTAACACTCTGGGAAGCTGAGGCGGGCGGATCGCTCAAGGTCAGGAGTTCGAAATCAGCCTGAGCAAGAGTGAGACCTCGTTTCTACTATAAATAGAAAGAAAGAAATTAATTGGCCAACTAAAGATATATATAGAAAAAATGAGCCGGGCATGGTGGCACATGCCTGTAGTCCCAGCTACATGGGAGGCTGAGGCAGAAGGATTGCTTTAGCCCAGGAGTTTGAGGTTGCTGTGAGCTAAGCTGACGCCACGGCACTCACTCTAGCCTGGGCAACAGAGTGAGACTCTGTCTCAAAAAAATAAATAAATAAATAAATAAAAAAATAAAGGCATTAAACCCATTTTTGAGGGTGAAGGCATCATAATATAATTACTTCTCAAAGACACTACATTCTAATACCATTTGTATTAAACCTTTGTAATTAGGTTTGAACATATGGCTTTTGGGGGACACAAACATTCAGACTATAGCAGGTAGATTACCAAAATTATTGAAATTTTTGCCTTTCTATCTTTCTGAAGTCTCTCCCTTTGTGGGAAGGTAGGGACCATGTTGAAAAGACACTCAATTTTCTTATGGAGCATAACAATGGTGGTGTTCTGTTGTCACTTTTTCTTCTACATTTATTAGTTAGTATTCTACTAAGGAAAAGCTTTCCATTCATCATCATTTATTTATTCCATTGTTTATTTATCTCATAATTGGATCACAGATTTTTTTTTTACAGATATGGTCCATTACTATTACTTATTTTATTTCTTAAATTGTCCCATACTTGCCAATTGGAAGTTCTTTTCTGTTTTCTCCTGATTTCTTTTGACATCTCCCTATCATTTGTGTGTGTGTATGTGTGTATGTGTGCGTGTGTGTGTACGTTTTCTTACTGTATGATGATACAAGTATTCCAGGCTGATCTTGCACATTTTCTGTCTCAGTCCTGGTATCATTTCTCCATGAAATCTCCTCTTTTATAAATTGGATAATGATACTTTGAAACCAAAAAATCAACATCTGCTAAACATGCTATTGTTAGGGTTTCATTATTTACAGGTTCTTTCAGAGGATAGGACTAAGACATAGAGGAGTGTGTGTGTGTCTGTGCATGTGTGTGTGTGTGTGAATGTAGATACATATGCTTGAATCTATGTCTAATTCTCTCTGTTTCTATATTTACCCATCTGTTTCCTCTGATTCTCATCCAGACTCTCGGGAATCATTCTATTTTTTCTCCTTTCCTCATTTATAATTTCTTTTCCTGACCATGAGATACCTGGCTTTCATTATCCACAGCATATGTACCTAGATGCTCATTCATAGAATATAAATATTGTGGTTTTATAATTGCTAACCAACACACCTAAATAAAAAATTCACTAACTAGAAAGCAACATTCATGAATTTTTTTATTTGTAGATTATATAGTAAAATGCTATTTTCATCTCAATCCCCTTTCCCTTCAGCTTATCTATGTTCTTCACTTGTAATACAGTAAGGTTCATTTGTTACTCTCTGTATTACATTTTGTGCTTTCTTCACATCCTGATGGCTTTTAATTATTTATTATTTATATATTTTTCAGTATGTGAAGAATCAATATGGTTCTAAAAATCAAGATTTTACAGAAAGGTATATTCTGCGGAGTGTCCATCCTTCCTAATACTTCCCCTACTGTTCACATTTACTCATTCCCACCCACCCTCTGCAGATAATCAAAACCATCAGTTTCCACTTAATTCTTTCTGGTTTTTTTTCTTGTTTTCATGAATGAGCAACATGCAGCATCATATGGATGTTCTGTAATTTATTCAACTACTCATTCATGTATGAGTATTTATGTTGTTTCACATATCTTGCATTAATACAATGCTCTAATGAAAAATTTTGGATAGATATATGTTCATACTGTTGAAGAACATTCAGAATAATGCATAGACATGGGGCAGCTAAGTCAAAATTAAGAAAAAATTATAATTTTTGAAGATACCAGAAAGCTTGTGTAAGTTTCCATTCTTAGCAACAATATGTGACAGTGTTGTCTACTCTCTTGGCAAAGGTTGGCAAGAGAATATTTGCCATGAATACATATATATTTAACACATTATATGACCTGTGAGTTGTATTTAACTCACACTAGTTTTGAGCTCTGGGCCTCATGAAGCATGTGTAACTCAGATGTCTCTTCACCTTGGGAGCCATGAGAACTATATTTCAAGTTGCATATAACTCACAAAAAACAATATAAAATAACACATTTTTCACTAAATTAGAAAGGATCATTTTGTTTTTGATGTTTTTATTCTATTTTCTTAATATTCTATTTTCTTTTCCATGGCCCCAAGGAATTTTTTTTTCCTACTGTGGAAAGATGTTAATTTGCATATGTCAATGTCAATGTCCTGGATTTTATTTCTTTGCCCTGAGGTTATTTGTAAGTTTAAAATTATTTTTCTCAGTGTATACAATCCCTGTGTCATCTATAGCTCCTCTAAAATCTATTTAGAAAGAGAACAGTTCTCTTTTTAGTTTTCTCTCTCTCTCTCTCTCTCTCTCTCTCTCTCTCTGTCTTCCTTATCACAGGTGACTAAAATAAGTAAATGACATTTCAACATTCTGTCTGTAAATCTCCTTAGCAACATTCACAGGTTTATTGGGTACATTTTCAGTCTTCCACGAAGTAACAGTAGACTTCATGGCTACATATTTTATGTCACTCTTTTTCTAACCTCTAATAACAGTTTATTTCCTTCCATACTTCATTCACTCTCCCAGCCTTCACTCACGGTATCTTTCTATGCTTCCATCTCCAGTCACTCACTGCCTGGTTCCAAAGCCAATGAACACGTTTTAGACTTGTGAAGCACCAGTACCTTACTTCTGAAACTAACAACTGTATCAATCAAAGTTCAAAGAAGCAAAACCACTATGCTTTATGAATAAGTAATTTACTGTAAAGCACTATATCAAATACAATCATGAGGACAGCTGAGGAACTGATAATCTCAAAGTATATTTGGAAGATTAGAGATATCAACAAGCAATACATCTAAGAAGTGAAATATATACAGCCACCAAAGTGGAACAACAGATGGGATACTGTTAAAATGTGTTTGTAAAACTTTTACTGCTGTGGGGTTACATGGTTTGGTGATGGGCTTAGGACTCCTATTGGTCAACAGGTAAAGGTGTTAGAAAGAGGATCTGGATGCAGAATGGTGGACAAATGACAGGCTGGCGCATCAGACTTCTTTGGGTCTTTATGTCACCATCTTTAACCATGAATACCTTCAGAGTTTAATGGATGCTGCTTAACTTCTACTCCCAAAATCTCACATAAATTCTTATTTTGATGAACTCTAGACTGAGACTATATAGGAAAAGAGATACTAATAGTTGGAAACATGGTTCAAAATCTAATGTAGTTGACAGTCGTACAATCCTTTACTACATAATGGAGAAACACTTAAAGTATTTCTTTTGAATTTGAGACTGAAAAAAGGTTGCCTGCTGTCTGCCTTTCTTATAAACATTGTACTAGGTTTCCATGTAGGCACAACAAGTCAACAAAAGAAATTAAAAAATATAAAAACTGACGCAAAATAAAAATCACATTATCTGTAGGTTTTATATTTGTGGGAATACGAAAATCCAAAACCTTCTGAAAACTATTAGAATAAATAATTTTGAGACATTGGAAGAAAGGGCAAAAAATCTCCAATATAACACACAAACAAAAACAAATCAAATATAAAATTTTAACAATTATACAATTTATGAAGGTGTCAGAGATAAAAATTATATGATACAATTTACAAACTTAGTAAAATTTTTATCACTTTTTCTAAACTAATAATGCTAACAATGTAGAACCCTGTCTTATTAGATGTGCTATAATAGCAGAATAATTCACTTACAGGCAAAATTACCAGCTCTTTGATATATCTTTAAAAGCAGGACTCTTATGATTTGTTACTTGCCTAAAATATCACTTTCTAAGACGAAAACATTTCTTGAATGTCACAGAGCATTAACTTACAAAGCATCTTGGCTATGTGCTGTAAGACAGTTACCTCATCTCATTAAGATTTTAATATATATTATAGTGGTGTATTTTTTTCTATATAGCAGAATTATCTTTCTTCATTATTTCCATGGGATTAATGTAATGAGCTGAAAACTATGCTTCACAAAACAAAATATATTATCCTCAGGTGTTTCCTTGGTCTTTTATTATGCAGAATACAGAAAATATTCATACCTATTTGTCATATCACTTTCTATTTCCTCACCTCTGAATATGAATTTTTGATTTTCATTATTTCATTCTCACAGAAAGCTATTCAAGATAAACCACCCCTGCAAAAGAAAATATGCAACAATCCTTTCCTTACTTTTTATTGTGTAACTGAATATCTTCTAAAATGATTATTACTAATTGTTTTGCTCTTGTCTTATTTCTGAGTAACATTATCTGTCTATAATCTGAACTAATGATATAATTATTTCTATAAAATACCTGTCTTGTCTGATTTTTATTTTGTAATGCTTATAAATAAGTGGCATTCTAACCTCCTTGTGTTATTATTAATGTTACTGGGTTCTGAATTTATAAACATAAAGCATAATGATGTTTGATGTCAGAATACTCTCAACATAGTAATATAATTTGATACTAATTCTGTATATAATAAGCTAAAATTTTTCTAGAGTTTCTCTTTTACTAAATAGCAAAAAAGCTATTGCTAAGTATGTTTTCATAGTACATATTGTAGAATATTTAGTTCTTTAAAATAGCAAAATGTGATTCAAGAATATTTACTTTTTTACATATTGTATTAAGTTCTTTACAAAAATATGTATTCTCCATTTTAAACTAGAGGAAAATGTAAAAATATAACTTAAAATCTAAGCCCGAATTTAGTAGAATGAAGGATTAGTAAAGATCAGAGCAGATGTAAATGAAATAGAAACTAGAAAAGAATAGAAAAGACAAAAAAACCTAAAAATTATTTTTGGAAAGATAAACAAAATCAAGAAACCTTTACCTAGATAAAAAAGAGGGAAAGCTCAAATAAATAAAATCAGAAATGAAAGAGAACAAATTACAACTGATAGTACAAATATACAAAGAACATAAAAGACTAAAATTAACTACTATACAGCAAAAATTAAAAACCTAGAAAAAATGGATAAATTCTTAGAAACATACAATCTACTAAGACTGAATGATGAAGAAATAGAAAATCTGAACAAATCAATGAGGAAGAAAACTGAATCAATAATAAAGTCTCCCAGCAATGAAAAGCCAAGGATTTCATGGCTTCATTGCTCAATTCTACCAAACATTTGAGTAACTTCTCAACATTTTCTAAAAAATTTTATGGAGAAAACTCAAAGAACTAAAAGTAGACCTACTATTTGATCCAGCAATCCCACTCCTGGGTATCTACCAAAGGGGGAAAAAAAAGACATTTTATAAAAAAGACATTTGCATTCAAATGTTTATAGCAACATAATGCACAATTGCAAAGATGTGAAAACAACTCAAGTGCCCATTAATACATGAGTGAATCAATAAAATGTGATATATGTATACCATCGAGTATTACTAAGCCATAAAAAATGCTAAACGAATATCTTTTGTAACAACCTGTATGGAACCAGAGACCATCTTTTTAAGATAAGTATCACAAAAATGGAAGAGCAAAAACCATACATACTTATTACTAAATTGGAACTTATAGATCAACATTCATGTACACAGATGGCAATGAAATGCAACAGAAATCAAGCAAGTAGGAGAGAGAGGAGGGAATGGGTAAATTCACACCTAATGGGTGCAATGCACACTATATGAGTGATGGACGCACTTACAACTTTGAATCAAACTGTACAAAAGCACTTTATGTAACCAAAACATTTGCACTCCCATAATATTCTAAAATAAAAAAAAATAGAAAACAAATAAGAGGAGCACATATTTCCAAACTCATTATATGAGGTCAGTATTACCCTGACACCAAAGCCAGACAAGAGCATTACAAGAAAAGAAAATTACAAGTCAACATCACAGATAAAATTTCCCCAAAACACTAGCAAACCAAATTCATCAGCATATTAAAAGGATCATTCACCATGATCAAGTGGAATTTATTCCTGGAATGCAAGGATAGTTCAACATATACAAATGAATAAATGTGACACTTTATTTAACAGAATGAAAGACAAAAAAATATGATTCCCACAATAGATGCAGAGAAAATATTTAACAAAACCCAACATCCTTTCATGAAAAAAACTCTAAAGAAATTAGAATTAGAAAGAATATACCTCATCACAATAAAGGCCACATATGACAAGCCCTCAGGCAACATCATACTCAATGGTGAAAAGTTGAAACCTTCTTTTTCTAAGATTAGTAACAAGACAACCATATCTACTCTTGCCACTTCTATTCAACATAACACTGGAAGTCCTAGAACGGTTAGGCAATAGAAAGAAATACAAGGCATCCAAATTGGGAAGAAATAAATTAAATTGTCTCTGATTGAAGATGACATGATTTTATATACAGAAATCTTAAAGACTGCTAAAAAACTGTAGAAATAATCAATGAATTCAGTAAAGTTGAAGGACACAAAATCAATATATAAAAATCAGTATAGAGTTTGTATGTATTACTAACAATGGACCATCCAAAGGAAAAATAAATGTCAAAAATAGAATCCCATTGACAATAGCTACAATAAAATAGAAAGGCAATAAAATAAAACACTTGGCCATTATTCTGTCTTCTTTGGAAAAGTTTCTGTTCAATCTCCTTTGCCACCTGGTTTTCAAAGTCATAATGATAGTGAAAATTATTACACCTTGCATTTACATGCTTCTTTGTAATTTACAACATGTTTTAACGACAATGAATTCATTACTCCTGCACTTTCCAGTATGGTTGAGGAAAAACCAGCAGAGAGATGCAAACTTTGTGTGGATTATTGACTCTTCCAGAATGTTTGAATGTGTCACAATTAGGCTCTGAAAATGTTGGTTAATTGTTGAGAAGGATATGTTGTTCACTATAACAGACAGTGTTCTATTTTGGAAGACTCACAGAAAAAACTTCCTACTACCATAATCTAGGGAGTAACTGTGCTTCTCTTGAGCAAATTAATCATATGAACATTGCATGCTACAGAACTTATTTGATGCCCTTCTATATATTGACTGATAAAATGATTAAATCCAATTTTCATGAAAAGCAATAGGAAGGACACAAGATTACATTAGCCTCATTCCTGGCTACCTTATATGTCTGTGTGTTTTATTCCCTTTGTCTACTTCAAATTTTGGTATCTTGCCATATTTGTCACTGTAAACTATTTTTAATTCCTTTTTAAATAAAGCAAGGTATATGTTATTAAAGTGTTTTCACATATAATATTCAAATTGATTCTCATATGAGTCCTCTGAAAAAGGCACATTACTAATCCAATTTTAACCATCCATATTTCTCACTATTTTCCTCAAAAACATTTAGACGTTTTCTATGAAATTTTGAGGCTGACAGAGAGCCATGATTGGGATTTTGTGCTCTGCAACCCTGGATCCTGCTTTGCATAATAGATCCCAAATGTAGGCTTATGCAAGTAGGCAGCCTGCAATCTATGCCAGGACTGTGTCTCTCCAGCACTGATTAATTTCTGTGCCTAAAAGCCATGTGTTCATTATGGATGATAAGCTTGTTGCACAAACACAAGCCAACCACACTGAGTAAGTTTGGCATTCGTTCTGTACAAACCCCAGTGAGAAGGATATTTGCCAAAAGGAAAGAAAAAATTCCTGCCAATTTAGGCATGAATGAAATGTTTTGAGGCATCTTTAGACTTTTACATACTAAAAAGAAAAAACATACGTTTTATAAAGCTGATTTGCAACTATTCAACCAAACATGTCACACTGAGGAATCCCAGATTCTAGACTTTGGAAGTGGTCTAGACATGTCCTTAGCAACAGATGCACATAAATAAAAGTAAATTTAAAATCACTAAAAATCAAAACATGCTGTTGTACTAATTCTGCTCAAAATGCTTATATACAAAAGAAGTAATGGCACTATTTTGCGGTGTACTAAAATGTGATTTCTGTGTTTGTAATTATGGAAGCCTGAAAATTACCAAATCAGTCTTTTCTTTCTCTTCCATTAAAAAAAAAAAAAAAAGCAAAGCAAAAAACAAGCAAAGGAAAAAGAAGAAAGAAAATCTGTGAAGGAACACAAATGACCACATGAACTATGCCATTATAGATTGGATAACCTCAATGATCATTCCATTTTAGTTTTCCTTTTTGTTTTAACGTAGGAAAAATACCAGCTTTTTATTTCTCAGAAAGAGTTATTTTCATATTTCTGGAAGAGAAAGGTGATACGAGCCCATGTGTATGTGGTCCACTTGGAAACAGAGTGTAGAGCTAGAAAGAGACCTGGGATCCTTTACTGGACTCTCCCACCTGGTGCAGAAAGTCTCCCTGCTGCATCTCTGACAGATGGCCACCGAGTCTCCGGGGAAACCCCAGCCATGGGAAACTTAGCACACTCCCACTGCCACCACCACTCTGAGGAAGGAGGCTTGTTCTTCCCTACATGCATGATTGCTAACTTCTTTTTTGGTATTCTTGCTCTTTGGAGCACCGAAGGATAGGCATCTCCTTTCTACTATACGGCAATCCTTCAAATAAATGGAAGAGCTTTCGTGATTGTCCTGCTATGATCCCAAGTGAAACCCATTGTTTTCCTCATCTGTGCTGTATGTGGCCTTTCCTCCAGAACCATCACTAGTCTGGTCACTCTCCTCTGAATAGAATCAACCTGTTCCTGTTTGCCCTAAAATGTAATTCTCCAGTGAGGTTTTGCTCAATTCAGGTTGCAGTGGGACTATGACTTCCTGGTATGAAGTTATACAATATTTATAAAGGCCTGGCTAAGATTGCATTGGTTTTCAATAGCTACAACACTATCAGTTGCTTTTGTGAGAATTAAGTTACATAAACTCTCCAAAATGTCTAAATTTTTCCATTTAACATGATTTTAGCCCATAACAGTTTTTACCAAATACTTGATGAGAAAATCACATGCTAAATCTAATAAAATTTATCAGAATTGCATGTAAACCAAACTCCCTCCCCCCCTCAAAAAAATGCTTGATTTTTGTGCTACAGATCCATTATCCAAGCTTTCTTGTATAGAGGTCTTATTTTGGATCATCTTTGTGTGACCCAAATATCTCTAAGCAACTGGGGAATCTAGAACTGATATCTTACTTGGATGAGGTAATAACACTCACCCCTGATTACATACATTATGTGTGCAACCAGGACATTGAGCAAGGATATTAATATGAAGATGTTTCCTTTTATTTGTCTTGTGTTTTAAACATTCTCTACCAAATCCTTTTGTTTTCATCCTTTACACTTCCATTAGCAGCTTCTGTAACCTTTCCTGCCATTTTCAGTTACTATACATTCAATTTAAAACACCTTTCACACTCCTACTTAAATGCCATCACTTCCCCTCCAGCTAGTGCCAGGAAGGCCATAGCCTGAGGGACTTGGTGTGGGCAGGATGCTCTTTTCCTGAAATCCTTAGGAGGGGACTGGGGAGGGAGGCAGGGCTGAAGGTGTTTGGTCTGGCTTGGACTCCCCTAGTGTTGAGGGCTGTGACTGGAAAGAGTTGAGGAGGGGTAATGCCGCATACATGATTTTCCATGGTTGCCATCCCTCTGCCTAACATTGACTGCCGTTTCATGGTCTTAGGAAGCAGAGCAAGTATTTTTACATGCTGAATCCTTCATGGAACACTACAGAGTTCCCTCATGTTGTGTGTGGGGTCTCCATCTGGCTCAAACCATTTCACCATTTCTTCTTCGTGGATACCAACACTGGCAGAATGTCTCAGGCCCTCTTAGTGATTGGCATTCCCTTACATGACCGGCAGTCTTCTTGGTTGTGTTCACACAGTACAGCAAATTATTGCTCACTTACACCATGTAAACTTCATACATCCTTCATGTGCCAAAGAACAAGCAAGCAGATGTCTCCTAATGTCTCTTCTTTTTGCACAGCCATGTTTCTTCAGCTATCTCCCAACCCTGCTTCTAAGGCCACTGAACAAGTATGTTGCCTAATACAGGGTTTACCTGGAGAAGCTACTGTCACCTTCTTGTAGACATGCTGAATCTTGTAGTCTTATAGCTTGAAGTCTCAATGAGTGATATTTTTGAAATCTCTTTTCCTTGGCATTGGGAAGGAGAACGACTCCTTTATTTCCCACAGAGAAAGAAGAGAATTGTGTCTTACCACAAGTATCGCATGTGTCATAAGGGTCATGATCTCATGGCTCTCTCTTTTGCATTCCCCTGTTGTCTACATGTAGAGTGAGGAGGGTTGATTGGAGGAATGAAAGTTCTAATTATTAGTGGTGTGTGTGTGTGTGTGTGTGAGTGAGAGAGAGAGAGAGAGAGAGAGAGAAAATGGTGTGTCTCCCTTAATCATGGGAATTTCTCTTGGGGTATAAGGCATGTATCTCTTGATCTGTTAGTGCTTCTTGATAATTCCAGGGAGATATAAACAGGGAAATGGAAGTCAATCCAGATCTGCCTGGTTTCCTGTTTTAATCCAGATTTATTATAAGAATCTTTTTTCAGTTTTTAAAGATATATAAATTTCCAGTGATTTTGATTTCATGGCCCTGGGTAGGGCCCAGGAATATATAAAGATGTGTACTCTCAAAATCATACTGGTTGTGGGGCAATCTGAGGAACTATTCTGACGCCAGCCATTTCTACTATACATCTCAAGGATTTTTGTTAGATGCAGGGAGGCTCTCCTTCAATCTCCTTTGCTGTGTCATGAGAATCCAGGCAAAGACTTTTCTAGGAACCCCTCAGTCTTTCATGGGGTACCATTGTTGTTCCAACCATACCACTCATATCTTTCTTCTTGGACTCCCACAGGAACAATGCTAGTTTTCCTGCTTGATATACCTTGAGGGTAGTGACTGTTGAAAGCCTCTCTAGTGCTTGCTGTTTGAGTGGGAGGAAACAGAAGGACAGGGGTATAATCATATGAGCAGCGATATCAACAACAGCAACAAAAACACCAATAATAAAAATTTCCCCAATACCTGTCTAACATCTTCCACCATGATGGCCCATCCCTGTCTCTGTATGTATGTAGATCCCAAATATATGTGATATTAGATAGTTGTTTATTATGAGCATTCATAATGAGAGGTTTCTTGAATAATTCCATTATTTCAGATATCTATGATATCCATATTGATATTAATGTTGATATATCTGTACCACGAATCTGATTATCCCTGTTGCCATTAGCGGGTTTGTCTTCTCTCTTAAACCTTTTTACAGAAAAGTACATGCTTTGAAAGAAACAGCAATGAGTAATTTTTTTTTTTTTTTTGAGACAGAGTTTCACTCTGTTGCCTGGGCTAGAGTGAGTGGCGTGGCGTCAGCCTATCTCACAGCAACCTCCAACTCCTGGGCTCAAGCAATCCTTCTGCCTCAGCCTCCCGAGTAGCTGGGACTACAGGCATGTGCCACCATGCCTGGCTCATTTTTTCTATATATATCTTTAGTTGTCCAATTAATTTCTTTCTTTCTATTTATAGTAGAGACGGGGTCTCACTCTTGCTCAGGCTGGTTTCAAACTCCTGACCTCGAGCGATCCACCCGCCTCGGCCTCCCAGAGTGCTAGGATTACAGGCGTGAGCCACCGCGCCTGGCCTCTCACTCACCTTTTAATGCTAATTTTGTCCTATTAAGCCAGGTGATTGGGAGGAGGTAATATTTTGGGGGGTGGGGTTTCATTGATTTAAACTTACCATACAGAAAGGCCCTTTATCTTTTCATGTTATGAACCTTTGATTTATCTCGTCATGGAATGCACCTCTCCAATGTCACAGACACAGACAGGTTCCAGCCGTGCTACGTAGGGCACACACAGACTGACAGACACGACGGAGATCACAGCGTAAATACCTCTCTGCAGTCCAGGTTAAGGCTTTGGCCTCCGATTTCCAACTTCAGAATTTCTATCTGGTAATACCACTCCTCCTTAATGGGGGTATACCAGATGTCTCCTTTATACAAACTGGGTTCAACCCCACCCAGGACCTGGGAAGGAAAAATATTGACAGGTGTAAGAGGAAAAATACGCAGACACATCAACAGGTTACACAGAGAAGCACGCACTCATAAGGTGACACCTGGCTGGCATCAGCACGTCACTGTGATGCTATGAAGCAAATACAATGCCTGAGAAATCATCAGGGGAAGTTATGGGCCACGTGTCCAATGTCAAACAGTACCGCACCCTAGTCCAATCAAGATGCTTTGGTGGTTTCCCTTTATCTACAGAAAGCGCAATTTCGGCTTCACAACATTGAGATTTTTCCCCAAAGAAATTGAATAAAACAGGTAACCACACTGTCTGACAATAACTTAGTCCCCCAGAAGTCAGAAAAGAGGCAAGACGAAGAAATGAGTTTCCTAATCAAAACTTCATTTTGTGGGGCTGCGAAACACCGCCCCCTCACATCCTCATCGCAGGTGAGGGTAATAAAGCACTTGGGCGCAAGCCACTGTCAGCACACGCACACAGCCGGGAGCAGGATGCGGATCCCGCCTTCCGCAGGCAGAGAGCACAGGGTGGCACCTGCCCGAGGGGGGCCCTTCTCGTGCCTTCTCCCTGCCAGCTCCTACTGTAGATATCTGGGTGCAGGGCCTGGCGGGGGGGGTGAGCCCAGACTACAGCACAGCTGTAGTACTGATGGCCTTGGGTCTGTTTCAGCAGTAAACAATTTTGCTATGTGAGAGCATGTGTGTGTGTGTGTGTGTTGAGAGAGAGAGAGAGAGAGAGAGACAGAGAGAGAGAGAGAGAGAGAAAGGGGATACAGGTGTCCCTGTCTCCCCACCAAATTTATGAAATCACAGGCATCGCCCTTTGCTCCCCTGCCCAGAGCAAGGCTCACATGGCAGCCCCCCTCCCCGCCCCCATGGGAAGCAGCTCCCTTCCAAAGCACGACAGAGAAAAGCACTAATGGAATTTGGAGAATCATCTTTCTAGATGGCAAGATGACTAGGAAAGATTAAAAGTAATACCTAATTTTATCCATTCTCAAAAGGATCTGTAACAAGGATTATCACAGTTTTATGGTACCTACGCACACCTACATATCTAATATTCCTGATCAGGTGTTTAATAAAACAGAAAAAACAGCCCCATCCATTTACGATTTGTCACCCCTTTAAGACTAAAAGATACCCACAAGACTACCTCCGTTGGTACCGGCTCCAGCCACGGGCAGCCCGGCCCCGCACATCTGCATGGAGAAAACGTTGGGAATGTTTGCTTGTGTCACGAGGGAGTCAAAGAAAGTCTCCAGAGAACTTGATGGCTGTGGGAGGGTGACAAAGAAGGACACCTGCTTCATGACTCACAGTCTAGACAAGGGTGACCAGTGTCGACGCCACAAACCACAGACAACATTCTTCATCTTTCTATCTAATTTTTTCATGGCTAAACAACCAACAAGCTTGCGATCAGATGCAGTAATTCAGAAAGCGCCAACACAACTGCCCACCGCCTGGCATTTCCCCTTTTGGTGCAGCTCTGTTGTACAAACAAGGCATCATTTCCAGAAGCTATCAGGACCCTGTCACATTTACCACCATGACTGCCTTGGGAGGTGGGCACGAGATGCCGTGGAAGTGGATTATCGAGGTAGGCGGTGGATTCTAATCTTAGACATTTTGGAGTGAGGAGAGAGGAGTTTCTCACTTAGATGCCGCTGCTGCCGAAGTCCTCGTTCGCCCCTCTCAGCCGCAGCTGTCAATCGCGCAAATGAGAGGTGATCGGCCCACGGGGACAGTTCCTCCAGACCCCAGACCCTGCACGGAGCCCAACTCTGCCAGCTGAACTCTGGCGACCAGGAAAGTGGCAGGAAAGGAACAAACCTACACTTCTGAAGCTTATGAAACTTACTGTTCACCGCTGCCGAATTTCAGTGGCCGTAATTTGCTGTGTGTCTCCCTCTCTTGCAGCTACGCATTCAGCAGACACAGGTGGTCACAAGAATGACCACAGGTGGTCAGGGGACACCTATAGTGTCTGTTCTACTACAGCTATTTTTAAGTTTTCATCAAAAAACTAACAACTTGTAGTGACCAGCTGCAGTGTCTCTTAGTTGTCAAAGCCAAAATCCCAACTCTGGTCTATCGCTAACCTCCATGACCCGGCACCCCGTTTCCCACAAAGACACAAAAAGAAGGGGAGTGACCTGCAAACTGTTCTGAGCTGGAGGCGGCCTGGGGTGCCAGGTCGTGGAGGTTAGCGATAGACCGGAGTTGGGATTTTGGCTTTGACAACTAAGAGACGCTGCAGCTGGTCACCACTCCTCTGCCCATTTCTCCACCCCACCCCATTTCTAATGAACTTGAGCTGGAACAAATGCTCCTACAGGGTGGGGAAATGATTGTCATGGGCCAGCGAGGGCCTGCTGCCCAGCAGTCACATTCTTTTCCCTCCCACACTGAGCTCTGGCTCCAAGCCTGACGCTGAACAAGGAGGGGCCGGGGTGCGGTGCCCAGGTACAGACCAAGAGAGGGGACCTCCTCCTGCTGTTCCCAAGTGCGCACAAACCCACCGGGTCTCCAGGAGCCCAGGGTACACCCTGGTGTCTAACCCCGCCTGCCCTGGGCAACCCTTGCAGGTGGAACCCCACCCCGGCCTGCCTCCCCCTCCTGCACACGGACATCATTTCCTCTGGGTCGGCCCCAGGTACAAATACGTGGGGAACATCCAATTCTGTCCTCCTCCATCTGGGGAAGGCTCTGGTGCTGAGAGAGTCAGGGCTGCTGCACAACCGCCCTGTGGCTCCGCCCCGCTTGGCGTGGCCGGCAACCCCGGGCACACCTTCCTATCGCCCCTATTCCGCCGCCAGGTGTCTTCCCGGAGGTGTCTCCTGCAGTGTCAGGAGAGCAGCAGGACACGCTCCCAGCCCCGTGGAGGCCCGTCCTGCTGCCCAGGTTCCAGGGCCTCCTGTAGGCTCCATCTCATGCAAGTGTATGGTTTTTATTAAAGAGTTTTCTTTTAATCCGTCCCTAATGAACACTCATAAACATGCACCATCATCAATTTGATTCAAATTCTGTTAATATTTTTAACTATAGAACTCAAACAAACAAAATCTAAAAAAGTTAA
>CAUYRT010039981.1:0-27135 GCA_963574885.1 Lepilemur ruficaudatus
AATTAAAGAAGACCTGGCCGGGCGCAGTGGCTCACGCCTGTAATCCTAGCATTCTGGGAGGCGGAGGTGGGCGGACTGCTCAAAAGTCAGGAGTTTGAAACCAGCCTGAGCAAGAGTGAGACCCCATCTCTACTAAAAAAAAATACCAAGAAATTAATTGGCCAACTAAAATATATAGAAAAAATTAGCTGGGCATGGTGGCTTATGCCTGTAGTCCCAGCTACTTGGGAGGCTGAGGCAGAAGGATCGCCTGAGCCCAGGAGTTTGAGGTTGCTGTGAGCTAGTCTGATGCCATGGCACTCTAGCCCGGGCAACAGAGTTGAGACTCTGTCTCAAAAAAAAAAAAACAAAAAAAAAGGTGACCTAAAATAGCTTTGAGACACCTTAGGAGGGCCCACACCTCTAGTAAAACAAGGCCTGCCTTTCACAGCCTATGGGAACTTCTAAAGAATAGCATAAATGGTAGTTTGAAAAGAACATGGAAAGCAGTTGTCCTTCTAAGACCACCTGGATGTGATGCAGGTAGGGTGGGAGTTGTCTGTTGGAACTGGCCCTAACTGGCTCCTCTTCCCCTCCCCAGCCTCCTAGCTTATCCCAAAAGGAGCTCCTCCCACAATTACCTTAATGGTCCCACCCCATTTAGTTCTCACAGTCCTGAAGGGGCAGGGTTCCTTTTTCTATTCTACAGATGAGAAAACTGAGGCTCAAAAAAGAAATTGACTTGCCCAGGGTTATATGGCTTGTCAATGGCAGAGCTGGGATTCGAAACCACAGTCCCCTCCTCAACTCCCCTCTCCCCCTATTTACTCCAAATCGAACATATTTCACTCTACTCTGTACCCTGCTGCCTCTTCCTTTACCCCTTCAATGGAGCATATAAGAGAAGCACCATCCTTGCCTGGCTCTGCAGATTTATGGTTGGGTCCAGGACATGCCAGAAAGAGATCAGAGAAGACACTGGGGGCTACATACATAGCCCTCCACTCCCACCCCAAGCATGGTGCCCACCTGCCTAGCAGGCATGGCCGGGTGACTCAGCTACATCCGGGGGAGATGCCAGGGCAGTGACTCACCTACCGAGAAGAGCTGAGCCTGGCACCTTGCCAGCCTGAGGACAGAAGCAACTTAGTCACCACCGGGACTGCGATGCCCGATGCCCGGCAGGCACAGCCCAGGGATGGGGACAGGGGCAGACTGTCCTTCCATGGTTATATGCGCCCCCTGGCGAAGAAGAACAGCTCTCAGCATCCTGGGGCCAGCAATGGCTGTGACCGCCCCTACCCCCTCACCACTGCCCACCCTCACCACGGTAGGCCCTGCTCCAGTGCCAACAAGTTTTGTGAGACCCTTGGGCTGCCCTGCCCCCCCCTGCAGCCTGCACCCTGCTCATCACTCACCACCCACTCTCCCACCTGCCCCACCTCCTCCTGCCACCCAAGTTGTACCCAGCCAGGCTGTAAGTCTCCTTTAACATGTCCTGGCAGCACCCCCTGCCCCCACAGCCCCTCTCACCCCCCTCATACACACATGCACTCATACACACTTCTGCCAGCCCTGCTTCTGCCAGCAGCTGCTGAAGTTGTTGAGCAGGAGGGAAATTGGGAGGGTGGGGTACAGGGATTGAGTTACCAGGGCTGATGGGGTGGGCTGTCACCCAATCCCTTCCCCAGTTCATCCTCCCCCACCATCACCCTCACCCACCTGCCTCCCTCCCCACCTCTGGCAGGCAGCCTACTGCCCTTTAAGCCCCTCCACCCCCACTCCACCCAAGCTAGAAAATAAATGTTCAAGAGTATTTGTCATGCTAATACCAGCCCAGTATATGAGAGAGAGAATGAAAGAGACAGAAACGAACAGAAAGAGTAATTCCTGTGCTCAGCGCTCTGACTACAACCACTAGATGCGTATATCTATGTGTATGTTGACCCAGAAGGGGAATGAGTAACTCTGCAAGTCCCAGGAGAGTTGGTAGGGCGCAAGGGGAGTCGACAGGCTGAACAGCCTCAATCCATTTGCACTATTGATTTCTCACACACTGCAGCAGGCCTGATGGGGGGCATGATAAATCAGCCCCCCAGAGTCATAGAAACTGAGTGGAAAGCAGGGGAGGAGCTTTTGCACCACAAATTGTGGCCCACTGAGACCTGCTTTGTGGGAAGGGGGTGGGCCGCAGAGGAATAGGAGATGTTGAGTGGCAGAAGGGAGGGTAGGGGAGAGGGTGCTGGATTAAGTCCTGTCTGGAACACCTCCTTCCAGCTGGGTCTGAAGCTAATTTGAAGAAAGAAGGTGGGGGACAGACGTGCTCTGTTTGGCTACATAGGCAAGGCTCTGAACAACTCCAGGAGGCGCCACTCACATCACAGTCTATGGAATGGCTTCCCCTGCAGCTGTACCACATGGTGGTCCCGGGAAAGAGACTGAGGCAGGAGACAGAACACAGACTGAATTCTGAGGGACCACAATTCTCCACTGAATTTTCTCCCCACACACCCCCAACTCTCCTGGAACACCCACCAGGCTTCAGAGGAGCGCTCTCTTCTGACTAGTGATCATATGCTGGTATGGTATGGTATTAATCTCCCCACTCCTCTGCCCTGCCCCCTTCCTTTGTTGGAGGGATTGGCAAACAACCATGGCCCAAAGGTCCTGGGCATGGCAGGAAGAGGGCTCACAAAGGGATCTGAAGAGTATGGAGACCTGCATCCTAGTCTTCTGTCTGATTCATCTGGGAACTATGGACAAATCCCTGGCCCTCTCTGGGTCTCTAAAATGAGGGAATCGGACCAGATGTCCCTTCTCTAAGGTGTTTCCAATCCCCACAGCTTGCCAGTCTGTGAGCCTGCTGGAACCTGTCTAGCACCTCAATTCACACCAGTGGCCACAGGCCACCCAAACAAACCCCAACTCTGACCTCCTTCCAGCCTGGACACAGACTCTCTCCACACAGGGACTTATAAACAAACCAGGCTGGGGCTTGAGGAGACCCTGCACAAACAAGCAGAGAGGGAAACAGACCAGGTGTGCCTGGCCTGAGGTCCTTGCTACAGCATGGGAGGGAAGCACAATGAGGTATGGTGAGGGACCATGACATGAGAAAAATGGCACAAGGGGCCTATTTTCTCATCCTCATGCAGCTAATGACTGATGAGCGCCCTAGGTTAAATTGCATACCCTCTCTAGGCCTCAGTTTCCCCCTCTGTGAGGGGAAGGGTTTGCCTAGGTAGCCTCTAAAACCCCTTCCAGTTCTGAGTCCAGTTAGACAAAAATACCCCTGAGGAGTCCCAGGACTCCTCCACCCAGCCCAGCCCAGCCCATCTACCGGGGTTGGGGGATCAGGTCCCTCTCAGCAAGGTCCTGTCCCTGCCCAACATGCCTCTTTGCTCCGTCTGCTGCTCCTCCGGCCCTTCCTCACTCCTCTGCCTGCCTGCTTACCTTCACCTTAGCCAGCCCCTCTGCCTGCCCCGTGCTTTTCTGCACGTCCCTCCTGCCAGGGGACAGACCAACTAAAAATAGTCCCTGCAGCCTTTCTCGCCCACAGCTGCCCAAAGAGCAGGAAATAAGGGGGGCAGGGAGGCCCATGCCCTGCCCTCCCCCACTAACTCCCAGGTCAGAACTGTGTCCAGCACTGCAGCCTGGGGCTAGTGCCAACTTGGCCATCTTGGGGGCAACCCACACCCCTTCCCTAGGGGGAGGCCTGCCCATAAGTGCCTACAATCACAGAACTGCCCCTACCCTGTGGGAGGAGGAGAAAAGAGGCAAGCGGTCTAGAGGGAAACCTTCCCAATTTCTGACAAATCAGTGCCAACCACATTGTGGGCACCAAGAGGGCAGGGCCTGGCTCCACTGACTGGTCTTTTGAGGGCAGAAGGAATTGGCATGGGGAAGCTTGTGCTGGTTTCCTTCATCCTAGCCCAGATGGAGGAAAGACAAAATAGTGCCCCAGCCTCAATTATGCTAATCCTTTGCTCCCCAAAACACAGGGGTTTCAACAGCCACCCCCAGATATCGTGGGGGAAAAGCTAAAAGCTAAAAAAGATAGCAGATCTTGGCTACCCACATGTAAAGACAGAAGCCTAGAAGTAAGAACAGGCCATGCCTGCCAGGCTGGGCATGTGCTGCCCCCAAGCTGAGTCAGAGGCTAGGAGGGAGAAGCCAGGGTGCTATGGTGCCAGGGGCTACCGTGCCCCCACTCCTATCCCACCTGGGATTTCTGACACCTCCCAGCCCTAGGGGAAGGCCCTCCCTGCACAGGAGGAAGGAAACCAGCTTAGCGACTCTCTGGAGCCCTGCAGGGGAGCCTGCACTGTGAGGCAGGCGGGAAATCCAGGAGTCCTGGCGCCCAGCCCAGAGAGTGAGTGAGAGAAATACCTCCGAGGAGAGGAAACAGCCCAGATTGAGGCAGACACATGGCACAGCAGCTCCCAGATGTGACCTATAAGGAGGTATTGGCCAAAGGGGCTGGATGAGGAAAGTGAAGACATTTCTGAACAAGAAGAGAGAAGAAAGTGGGGTCATGGGAATGGAGAGAAGGTGGGGCCAACCTGGCTCTCACCTGCTGTTCCCCCTCCTCCTCAGAGTTAGACACTCTGACATTAAGGCCATCAAATATCAACCAGGTCCTCAGGTCCTTGGTGTGTTTCCCTCTCCCCTAATCTCCAGACCCCAGCCTGTTCATTCCTGAGCTTCCTGTGGTACCCCTTCTCTGGGGCCAAGCCAAATGAGAATTAGCAGGCCCAAGGTGGAGCTCAGGAGGCCCAGGCAGTGCCAGGGGCTGTCCTCATACCATCCTCCCACCGGCTTCCCTCCCGCCTGCTCTTAGCCGCCACACATATCTCAGCTGTCGAATCCGATTAGGGCTCCTGCCCAGTGAGCCGGACAAGGAGGCCACTGGGCAGGGGAGAGAGAGAGACAAGGACGCCAAGCAGGGATGGCAGAAGGAAGGTGGAGACAGGGCTCAGGGGAGAAGGTGTGGAGCCCCAGAGGAAGAAAAGCCTGGTGGAGAGATCTGTACTCTCTGGCAACAGCTAGAACCTGCATTAGAATGCTGCAGTACCTGGGGTAATAGTCCTGACTGGTTCCTCCACCCCACATGGACAAGGATGAGGGAAGAAAACCGAAGGCAGAGAGATTGACCTAGATTTAGGGAGAGGATTCCATCCTCGATAACCCCAGCTGTAACTACCATTTGCACTGGGCTTTATGATACATTATCTTGTGGGGTCTTTATGGCAGTATCCTTGTCAGGCAAGCAGGGCTTGCTACTGATGACCATTTTTACAAATGGAGAAACTGAGGCTTAGAAAAGGGGAAGACCTGTATAACCTGCACATGATTAAGTAATCAGGCCTCTGATTCCCGATCCATTGCTCACACTAGAATCTCTACTTTCTTTCTCGGATCAAGACCAGAACTAAACTCTGAAGCCACTCCATTATCTACCCTTTCTTCCAAAACCAACCCTTAGGGGACTCTGGGAGCCATGGAAGAATACAGAGCACACTCAACACCTATACAGAGTTACCAGATGGGGACATGCCACTCACCCCATCATACACTAGGAGCCAGAGGGATTCCCTCAAAGTATGACCAATCTCTTCTATTACCCACCCTCCTCAGTCCACTACCCCCTGAAGCAAGATACACACTCACACATGGTTACTTGGGCAAGTCATATACCCTTCCTGTAAACCCACCAAAATAGAATGAGATGCCCTAGATCTTCAGAGAGCAGGGCCTGTCAGCCCACCACAAGAGGGAAAAATAAGCCATTATAAACAGTAGGTGCCATCTAGCCCTCTCCCAGAAGACCTATGGGGAGGTAGAAGCTTGGGGACCTCCCAGCACAAGAGTAACACTAGGAGCCTGAGGCTCTGAAAGCCAAGGAGCTTAGGGAGCTGGCATGGCTGGGCAACCTCCCCAATGTTGTCCACACCCCCTTCCCTAGCCATCTGGGCTGAGCCTGTTCTAGCTTGGGCCATACTCTGGTATCCCTCCCCTTCGATACACACAGCCACTTCTATCCAAGGCTTACAGATCTTACAACCTCAGGCACACGCACACACACACACACACACACACACACACACACACACGGGGATGGGGGGGGGCTTTTTGCAATAGGTGTTGAGGTGCTGGCTGGGATGGGGGCACTAAGCCAAAAGGAACTTTCCCTAGAGAAATAGGTCACCAAAACACTCACAATCTCTGCTATCCTTCTAACACCTTGACCATGCAAGTATGAGATAAACCTGGAAGGGGGTATTAGTTCCCCTAGAAGGTGAGTAGGGAGTGGGGGCAAAGAATTGAGCTCTTTGGGCCAGGAAGCAAGAGAGAAATTTCTCAGGGAGGCTCAGGTCCCTCTCTGGCTCTCTTCACTCTCTATTACCCCAGCACTTGCCAATTTTCCTGTCTAGGTGAGGTGGGGGAAGGGGTATTAGGCAACACTGCAAAGAAGGGTACAAGGGCGTGGGGCCTGGGCAGACCTTCCTCCTACTTTCCACTTTTAGCTAGAGAATGGGGAATGCCTGGGGAGGGGAATGTAGGAAGGGCCCTGGAGGGTGCAGGGGCTCTGAGCTTTCAGACACTCCACTGTTCCCAGGCTCCCACCTCCCAGGACTACAGTGAGCGGCGGACGGGGAGGAGGGATGGGGAAAGCCAGAACTGGTGAGAGGGAAACCGCAAGATCAGAAGCAGAGAGGCAGGGGTGAAAGGCAGCCAAGGAAGCATTGGGAAGGGGTGTGCATGGTCCTACCTGCTCAGGTGTGTGCTGGCAGGGGGCGATGGGGTTCCCAGGAGAACCGGGGAAGCCCTCTCAGCTCGATTCAGGATTCCCCCCTGCTTCTGGGTTAGGCTGCTGCAAGAGGCATAGGTTCCCGTTGGGTCCTAAAGCCCCCTCTCTAAACAGGAGGCTCTCCTCACCCTCTTCTACCAGCCCTGACTGGGTCAGTGGGTGCAGAGCTGTGGACTGATGGGGGAGAAATAACCTGCTGGAATAAAGATGGGGATCTGAGTCATGAGTTGGGGACAGGAACAGCCCCCAGTCTCAAATACACAGCATATGTTTGACTTTAGCTCAGGATAAGATGACCTAGAACAGAAGGAAATAGACATTTCTTTCTGTCTGACCTGAGCAGATGGATTTGGGTTTTGGTGCTAGAGATGGGGTTAAGATTTCTCTCCTTATCACTCTTGCTGAGCCATTTAGCTACTGAGAATTTTGGGAAATTTTGGGAAGGGAGCATTCATTTTGTATAGGTGCTCACTTCTGTCCTCTTCCTCAGACTACAGCAGTCTCTTCATTCCTACCCACTATTCCTGAGTAGGAAGCCATGGGGTGGGGAGGATGACCTGATTTGCAACAAGTAAAAGGGGCAGGATGACTTAGATGGAAGTCGGAAATAGGTAGTTTTATATATTTCGCTGGAGGTGTGTGTATCTGGGAGTGTGTGGTTATACAGGCAAGAGTAT
Source organism: Lepilemur ruficaudatus (assembly GCA_963574885.1). NCBI lineage: Eukaryota > Metazoa > Chordata > Mammalia > Primates > Lepilemuridae > Lepilemur > Lepilemur ruficaudatus. The sequence continues at coordinate 7,468 of CAUYRT010039981.1, forward strand.
AAGCAGGTAGGGTTGGGGGAGAAGGGGAAAAAAAACAAAACAAAAAAGGACTTCAGGCTGCATCCATTACTAGAAATGGCAATTATCACTGGGAGAACAAGATGCAGAAGATAGAGATCAACTAGCGCCCCTATTGAGCCCTCAATAGGATCCTGAATATTCACTACCAGAACGAACAAGTTAAAGAGAGAATATTTTCCCAGGTACCATTTGGGATAAAAATGGTGGCAGAGGGAACTTTTAACGCAATAGATCAACTCAAGGTTACTGACTTAGTTTAGGATAGCCAACCTTCTCAGTAGCTCAAAAGGGAGAATTCAGGTTTGGTGGGCCAGACAGGCAAGGAAAAGCCGGATGAGAATTCTGCAAAGTTTTGGATTTAGAACATTTTGCAAGGAGAGTTGCACATAACTCCAGCAGCAGAGCAGGGAAAATGTCATGGGGAGAAGGGCCAGGGGAAGTCAGGGACAGCCTTGAGGGAAGGGAGGATAGCAATGCTTCCACCTCCTTCTCTGTCTTGCAGGAAGAACTGGGGAAAGGAGTTAGACAGTAAGGATGGAGGGCCCCAGGGTGGAGTCCGTGGGGTGAGCTTAGGTCAAGCCTTTCACCCTAATGTGCCTCAGTTCTCTCCCAGCTGTTAAACAGGGCTCTTGGTTCTTCCCAGGCAGTTAATGAGTGTTTACAAAACACTTGGAGATCCTCAGATCTCAGCTGGGCCACCACTACAGTTATAAAGCTCAATAAGGGCTGAGTGTTATTTGGGGAGGGGAGGAGTAGGGGAAAAGGGAAATAGGCTACTCTATTACAAACTAAGGATAAAACCAAGCTCAGAGAGAAGCACAAGCCTAGCTGCCACAGGATATCCTTGTGCCCTGGATGGAGGTCACCCCCACCCCCAATCACTACCAAAGGCTGGCCTCCAGCTAGCTGTAGGCAGAACCCAGACTAGCAGCTGGTCTTCATTAACTCCAGCTTTTTCACCCCCCCACTGTGAACCCACAGCTTCTACAGGCCTAGGCTAGAGGGGGCTGCCCTTGCCTGACCTTGCAGCTGACACTGGGGTTGGGGGGATGGCACCAAAGGCCAGGTTACCAGCTGAAAAGAAAGTCAAAGCAAGACTTTTTTCCCATTGGGAGAAAGAAGAGAGGAAAGAAAGGAGTGTGGGGGTGAGAGGGTGGAGGTGGGGGAATTTAGGGCAAACAGCAGGCAGTGAAGTCAGCTGGATTGAGGCCCAGAAACCCCCACACCCTGGGGCCAAGTCTTACTCTAGCTTTGCTCTCAGCTCAAGTCTTGGCGAGGCCCCAAACTAGGGAAGGCCCTGGTTGCCCCTTTCCGCCTCCCTACCCCCACCCTTATTAAATACACATTTTATCTCTCAGCATCTTCATTATCTTAACTGAAGGAGACAAGCAGTGGATGGCGGCAGCAGAGAGCGTCACGAGGCGGGGGGCAGGCGCACCCTTGTTATAAAGTGCTGATCTAGCTCTTTCAGGCAGTGTGGGAAACAGAAGAGGGATCAAAGGGAGTGAGGCTGATTCAGAACTCAATTAGAGCTTTTTAAAAAATGAAGCTGGCTCTCTCCTTTCGCCAGTCTTCAGCCTTTACCCAGGCCCCTTGCACCCAATTAACTTCTACTGCCAGTGCCTTGGTGCTGGGGTTGAAAATCAAGGGGAGGCCAGAGGGCACACCTTCCCCCCACCGAATGCACCTGAGAAGAGGGAGATCCGGGAGATCCGCCCTGTTTGTAGCTTAAGAAACGTGTTTTATAGGGCACCTTATCTCTTCAGGAGGAACCTTGGATCACAACTTTTCCCAAAAGTTAAAAAGTGGGACATCAAAAGTGGGTTTCTCACTAAACTCTTGCCAATCAGAGGCACAGCTTCTGGCCAATCTAGGGACACTGCATAACATCCACACAGGCATCCCTCTAAACCAGCCTGTAGATAAGACTCTCTCGCCCATAGCCAAAGCTTCCCGAGATAAACATGGAAGTTGCCTCAAGCAAAATACCACTACATCAGAGGGAGTGATTGGAAGGCATCTGTGAGGCTAATAAATGCTCACAACTGTGCCAAGACACATTTTGTAAGATGGAGCACCCTTCTTTTGCAGGGGCCTGCTCCACCTCAGTGCAAAAGCACCAACAATATTTACCTTCAGCTTAGAATTGTCCTCAAGATGGAGGGAAAGACAGCATCTTACATGGTTCATTGATCCGTTCATTCATTCAACAATTACTGAATAGCCACCAGGTACTAAGTACTATACTACAAACTAGGGACAGATACAAATGTAAATAAAATGTCAATCTTGGCTCTCTCTTGTTCTCCCTTAGTAGTTCAAGGTAACACCTCTCAACAGATACTTAAAAAAATGTAACAAGTCATATCTTATTCCCACTTCCCAGTTCTTACTGGTGTATCTTAAAAAGGCACTTAATAAAGGTAGAGAGCAATTGGGAAGGAGAGAGAATAGGGCTCTGCCAACTTTTTTGATCTCTGGGTAGCTTGGACCTCACACATTCTTGCAGTTAGCTAGCTAGCCACAGGCAAGTTTTCATTGAGCCAGAAATGTCAGTGGCAGCTGGGGGGTTGAAATGCACACCAGCTTTACTGTGTCTATGTTCTTTCCATGGCAATACCCAACACTCTGTGGAAGCTTAATCTCCTTGGGGGAAGAGAACAAACCAGGGTATAGACACCCCACCACCTTCAAAAGGAAGAATGTAGGTCAGCATCTTTGCCACTACTCTATGTGAAGCAGCCTATGATCTTGGCAAAAACTAGTAACCACACAAGTCCATCCCATCCCACTAAAACTCCCACCACCTTCCCGTAGCTCTCAGTGTCAGTGAGATAGTCAGCAAGGAAAGAGCTTTCTTCCTCCTTTCTTCCACAGCTGTCTAAATTACACTTAAGACTTTACTGACAAACATATATCAGCTTTTGTTCCCACAAGGGCAGCGGAAGCCAAGCAGGGACTTTAAGTCTGCTTCACGCATCACTGACAGAACCAACCCTGTTCCAATTGCTAAAGTCTTAAGAGCAGCAATGACCTAGAAATTGACAGTGGGGGGAGAACTGAAGGAAAGGAAACTAACACACCAGTACACAGAAAACCCTATTTCCAAATACTAGGGGAAAGGGAGAGAAAGGAGGTAGAGGGGAAAGAAATTTGGCCCCTTTGAATCTACAAATGCGATCTTGGCTGGAAGCCAGGGAGGATACATAGCAGCCCCACTGCGAGTCAAGCCATGTTCCTGACTCAAGCCCTACGGTTAAGAGGAAGGCGCCAAGCCTCAAACACAACGAGGTGGGGAGGCTGCTCCTTTTTGGGCAGGATCCTACTGTGGACACAGAACAGACAGCAGCTGCCCACAGTGTGGAAACAAACTGTAAAGCAGTCACGTCTCTTAAGGCTGTAGCATCCAATAAAATGTAATTTAAATCAAGCCTCGCATCTGTTCTCAATCCCATTCAGTCTCTGCTTTCCATCAGCCTTCGGACAATCTTTGCAATTATGCTTGTTAACCCTTATAGTCCCAGACACTTTCCAATCTTCTAAGTATAGAACTGTGTTCCCCACTTGCAAATTATCGTCAGAGGCAATGAATGCTCTAATAAACGAGTATGAGAGAATGACATTCAGACTCGTGTCTATAGACTGCTACACACACCAGTGGGTAGTGTTCATTTCAGAGGGCTCTCTCTGCTTTCCTTTCTATCCCATACCACCTGCTGTAGCTCAGATCGTATTGCAAGGATACAGTGGGCAGGATGAATGAAACAGTGGCCAACAGATCATTTGTACACATATCAAGTTCTCAAACTCAAGGCCATGTCAGAAGAGCAGGAGGCAGCAGCAAAAGACCTCAGGGAGAAACTCATTTGGTCACTGGCTCTTACACCATTCACATCACACATGGTTTGCATTTCAAGCCTTTGCCTCAATTATAAAAGTATAGCAATTTCCCAAACAAATCAAACTTAAGAACTCTCCCCCACCACCTTCCCTCCAAATTACCCCAGCTCCAACCCTGCATTATCAAAGCAATGTAATAATAGTGCCCTCTGGTGTCTCTGTCACAAATTGCCATTTAATGCCACGGGAAACCAAACCCAGAAAAGAGTCATCTTGGGTAACCATATGGACTAATTTAATAAGACTGGAAAAATATGTTTAGATGAAAATCCAACCCTAAACTATGGCATCTTGAAACAAGTGGCTGCATCTAAGGGCAGCTAAGACTGTGGGGCAGTCTGGGAATTTTGCTTTTTGAAAGCTTGAGCTCTCTTGAAATGTGATTGCTTAAAGAGACAAAGAATGCAACTTGAAAATAAATATATTCACAATCTGTAGAGTTACATTCTCCTTACCACCCCCACAACCTTGGGAGTACCCAAGAAACTCAATGAGTCTTTAAAATGTCACAATGCAGTAATATCTGCAACATGAACACATTATACTCCAATAAAAAAAAAAATTCTTTGACCAAACTGTCCTCCAAATCTCCATGTGGACTTGCTTATTTTTCTAGATCATTCTTTTCCATTCTTCTTGCGTTAACCTAAAAGTTCTTACTAAGAGGTAAATATATACACATCCCACAACACAAATCTGTATACTTGCAAGTACACTGGTTAGAGATACATAAGTGGTAGCATTAGTGAATGAAATTAAAAAGGGTCTACTTGTTCACTTTTATGGGTACAAATAATAAGACCCAAAGATATTATTCTGTGCTAATATTAATGAATCTATAGATTAAAATTCATTGGTTTCAAGTAAAAAAGGTCATATTTGTTTTCAGACCTGAATATACAAAGTACTAAAATGAAGACTGTAGCTCTCTAAATGCCAGCTGAATACTTTCACGTAGGGTATAAGAGAAGCATTTAAGGCAATCCAGTAGCTAAGATATTTCCAATTAAAGCTTTGTCTTTCAGAGCATGCTCTATTTCCTTCTCTTCAATCTTCAGAGACACCTGAAAAGAAGAGAAAAGGATTTTTCATGGTGGAGAACTCACAGAAGCAAAGTTATCACTACACAAACTTTTACCATATTTAACTTTCCTCACAAGAGCCAAGCAAGTGAAACACTGCTTTTTTCAATGACCTAGAAAAAATATTCATATCACACTCCTCTCCTCAAACACACCTTAAATCTTACCTAACAAAAAACTAATTGTTTAATTAATTGTGGTCATTTTTAAATCTTCACTTTAGCAAAGAGTAAGCTCTCCAACACAGGACAATTAAAAGCATTATCACAAAGCAAGAGTTAGTCTTACCTTTGTTAAGCGGGTTTCCTTGTTTTTCTTTAATCCTAAAATGCCCCTAGCCTCCAAGAGCCCCGAAAGTGACAAACACTCTGACTGATCCACAGCTGACACCTGCTGTTTTCGACAGACTTTACTATAGGCTTCATATAACTGGGAGGAAAAAAAAAAGAAATGTTGCTTAAATGTCACATCTCTTGTAACCTTATAATTTTTACAAAAGGGTTTGCAAAGAAGTTATCTGAATACCCTATTTCTTTCTCTTTTCAATAAAATCCTTGAATAGGCAACCTGTAGATATTCCCAAAAACTTACACTGTAACATAGCAAAGGGGCTTTGTATATTTCATAGGGAGATGCAAAAATGAAGGGGAGGATGGGGAAAAGATTAATGGTAAACTCTCAATCACAACCCAAGGGAAATAAAGTCAGCTGCCTTTTATATAGTACCAGTATTTATTCATACTGTTAAAATCCATTTTTAATTCACATCAGCTGGAGCATGATAGGCCTTTTGGAAAATATCTGCTCTGCAAAGCAGATTCTCCTCTCTACCTCAGCTCCATCTGCTGAGATTCCCAACTTACCTTCCCCAGAGTGACCTCTTTGATTTTCAATTGCCTGGTCAAGAGCAGCAAAGAGCAGACCAAGATCTTCTGCTGAAGAGGGAAGGAATCTTGTGCTCCTTCTTGGCTCAAGGTCATCCTGTTACTATCAACTTCTGAAATGACTTGGGATATGTGAATAAGACCAACCCGCTTGGGAATCAGAGACTCAGATGGTGATTTACCTATAAAGTAAACAAGTCAAGCTTAATTAGAATTTTAAAATATTGTACGTATGTATATGTATGTTTGTGTATGTGTATAAATGTGAGATAGATGACACTAACTTTTAGCTAAAGGAAATTCAAGGTGGCAAAGCAGAGGTTTCAATTCTCTAACCAGCCAAGGGATGAGAGAAAATGCTATCCTCAGAAAGATGCCAAAATAATGTACAATGACTTAGAAGGTAGGGTTATCCTTTCTCTGGACAGAATAGTGAGCTATTTTGTCTCATGGAATGTAATTTAAGGTCAGAGAGACAAAATTCACCTCACGAAAGAATAAGGAACAGAGAACCACTGTATTTTGCCTTGAAAGTTCCTAATATTTCAGAGGTAAAGAAGAACAGAAACTTGAAGCAAAGATGATGACTGCACCTGGTAATTAAGGAAAAAAACATAGTTGGAAAACCTACCTAATATTTTGAATCAAATGAGTGGCTAAATGTGGACAGTAAAGTCAATCCCACATCAGTCCTCCCCAAATGACCTTTGAGGTTTGGTTCACTTGCCCAAGCTGATCTGCGGTAGAGCAACACTTGAGAAAAAGTCACTGGATATCCTAGCAGATAACAGCATCTCAAAAGCCAGAGGTTGGGAAACTGCCAAGAAGCTGCATGGGACTATGGCCTCATTGTTTGGAGATGCATGAATTGCAAGACAGATGAGACATTTGCTCTGTAACAACCTTTGCCTGAAGTTACTTCCTGAGACCACTTGCAGTTGCACCACAACAATTTTCTTCCATTTCATTACCACAAAGGGATGCTGCAGAGGGGCTAATGGAGAAACCAGAGCTCACAGATCAAGTAAGAGAATCTTAAAGTTGAAAGGAATTTAGAGGTCTATTCTTACTCCCTACCCAATGGCTGAGTCCCCTTCAAAACAATTCCAACATGAGGTCATCTATCCAGCTTTTGTTTGAATATCTTCAATACTGAGGAACTCGTTATGTTTCAAGGAAGCCCAGTTAGTTCTAGCTACTAGAAAGTTTCTTCTTATGTTTAGTTGAAGTCAATTCCCCTATAGTTTTCTGGAGCCATTAAAAGCCAATTCTACACATGCCTGAAGTCAAAAAATAGGAATTAGGTTAGCCTAATAATTTATGCCAGGAACTTACAACCTCTTTTAGCTATGTGTGTGCCAGTGGTGCTCACAGACGCCACTCACAGGCCTAAATGTTACTGGTGGGGGAAAAGGAGCGGGGGAAAGGGAATAATGTGAAAAATTGAAGAGGAGGAAAAAATCAATATTTAAGTCTATGCATTGGCATATATATTGCTTACTATCAGCCTAAGCACTAATTTTGGCTACTTCTGAAATATTTTTAACTAGTTTCTTTTAACAAGTTGATGAAAAAAAGAAAGCATTTCATGTAGAACTATAGCACTAGAAACAATTTTAGTAACTCCTAACCAGTGCAGGAGTAAATGAAAAAACAATCAAATCAGACTGTCCTGTTTCTGAAGATTAACACTGGATAGTAAACACTAAGAAGATATGTAGTCCATGGCCCTTTTTGTCATTTGTAACAGCCTACAGTTTACTGTAGCAAGGTGATCTTTCTACCTCTACCCTCATAGACTTGTTTAAAAGCTTTGCTATCCCAAATGGAACTCACAATTCTTTCACCTGACTCTCTTATTTATCAGGCTTTGCTTTCACCTATATCAAGACCTAAAGTACACTCAACATAAGCACCCAGAGAGAAGCTGATCTAAATTTATTGTTTACAGCTTTCATTTCTAGAGCTTGGAAAGAAAACTTACTCCATTTCAGCCATTTATATAATACTTGGGGAACTCATTTCTAGTAATGCATGGAGTTTGCATGGAAGGCAAAAATTGAAATAAAGTAGATGAAATTGTCTAAAAACACAGACACACATAAAAATCAGTGAGTGTGGATTTAACTATGTTGATTTGATCTTTCTACCTCTTTCCTCAGAAAAGTTAAGCTTCCAATTAAAAAGGAAGACAGGAAGGAGATAAACTACTTACATTCAGACAGTGGTTTGAGGATAGTCTGGCTTTTGACATCCGACTCTATAATTTCAATAGCTCTCCTATAAAAAAAATTTCTAAAGTTAATTTAGTCTGAGCCAAACCAAACACCACACCAAACCACCAAGCTCAAAAGCAGGCACACTAATGAAAAACAACATGTTTTATAATTTTAAAGCCCCAAACAAAACTGGGTTATGTCTCAGCTAAAGGGGACTTAATTATCTTGAAATAACTCATGGACCAGGGATTTGAGAAACTTCTAAAACTAAATGGTTTCCTCTTATAGATGCCAAGTAGGTCATCACATATTGAGCCAATGATAACATTTGGATGAAGAGAAAATGTCACGGGTAGGAGAGAGGATATGTAGTGTGGGTGACTGACTAAAGACAGCCAGCACCACCCATACACACCAAACCTAAAAGGGATGTCCTTAGTTATATATACATAGGATATGTGTAGGCTAAACCATGCCGGCCTACATAACTATTGCTCATAGCTGCAGTCTTTACCCAAGTAGTTTGCTGACTAGGGGAAACTTTCGAATTCAGGATCATGCAATCTAGCAACAGGAAGAGCTTACTCTCCCACTGCTCTCTCCAAAGTACTTTGCCCACAGGAAGCCATAAGCCAGACCTGGATCTTCTGCATGGCAATAGGGGGAGGTTGGACCAGCAGGCCAGCACAGCAAGTATCATTTTAATGGACCCAGTGTCCCTACTGGGAAGGAAGAAATTTCATCAGTCAGTGCAGAGGCTTTCCCCAGCAGGAGGGGCAGGGGGATGGGAAGGAAGAAACAGGTCTGGAGTACAACTGTGGGGGATCACCAACTGGAGGGAAGAAGGGGTGCTCACAAAAGGAAAGGAAGAGAAAAAAGTCTAAAGACAAAGATGGTTCAGGTCCATAAATAAACCTGCTTGAAACCAGCTAATGGAAAAGTAAACTGGAGTCTTTTTTAATACAAATGTAATTAACCAATCTATAATCACCACAGGGAGTGCCAGCAACATCTCATTTGTTTCTCCCTCTGTAGGTAATGGACTGATAATGTTTTAGACATTAACACGGTGGAAATCCACAGCTTCCCACTGAGAAACAAGTCCTCCTTTCTGAGCATAAAAAAGTAGCAGAACGGAGCCTCTTAAGCCACATTCACTTGAGTTACATGAGACAATTAACAGCATTTCTTTTTTAAATAAAAGCAGCCAACAGTGCCATAACTCACCTACAAACATCTAGTGCTTTGCGAACATCTCCGGAAACAGCAGAGACTTTGCGGGCACAGAACTGAATTGCAGCATTATCCAGAATCTGATCTCTAGACACCTTTGGACAAGACATAGAAGGTGCAGTTTGAATTAGAAGATTCTCCCTCTGTAATTTAGGTCCTAGGGATAAATATTTTCACATTTAAGTCTAAACTTGATTGGCGACTCTTTAGGGTCTAAGAGATGCCTTTTCTGCTCATAAATAAATGGAGATGTTTGAGTTTTCACACATTTAATCATTTTATAGGAATGTGGTAGAGGTTCATGAATAGAAAAAAGCAATGGGTACTTAAATGAGAGCAGAAAAAATCTATTTAGTCACTTTCAAAAGAGAAAGTGAAGGTCCTATTTTTTAAAGGCCATTAAGGAAGCATTTGAGTGATTCCTCTAACTCTTACTTTTATTTCAACACTGCAGCATCCAATAAATGAATGGAACCATGTGTGTAAATTCACATAAAAATGTTCTCACTATGGTCTATAGGAACTCCTTGCTCCATTAGTAAAGCAACCAAAGCGAAATATCTTAGAACTATTGTTAGTTTCCCCAAAACAGGTGATCCAAGGAATACATGGGCACAATGGCTGGCACTCACCTGATTAAGTCGGTCTTGCAAGATAGTAGCTATCTGAACTCTGGTATAAGGAGGAAAGTTCAACAGCCGTGGCTTACATTTTCCTCTAGCTTGAAGCCTAGGCAGAATTCTGTCTGTGAGATCCAGGGTATTAGCAACGCCTGAGGGGGAGATAAATAACATTAATCACGATTGCTCAAACCACCGCAAAAGGAAATCTAAACCCTCTGAAAGCTAAATACAATTTCCAGTTATAATCCAGCATTTCAACAATTGCTTCCCACTTGCCCCCTACCCTACCCCAAAAGATAAGATATTAGGGAAGATGTACATAGTCACTACAGAATGTTCTTTTAAAGTTAGGCTTAGAATTGTTCACTGATATGCAGGACCCGACTCCAAAAATCTATTACCTGTGAAATGCAAGATTATGTCATTCTATTCAGACTTAACAAAATCCATTTGCCTTAGATTAAAATTACTACTTTACAGTAATTTTCTTATTTGGACAAGAAAGCAGAAAGCTACTTTAAGATAAAATGATAGGTGATAAATAAGCTGAAAGATTAAAAACAAAAAGAAACCTTTAGAACCATCATGTAACAATAGTGATTCAGTACTAACCAATCAGCACCAATCGGGAATTGCTTAGCCATGGCCATTCAAACAGTGTGTATAATACATCCTGCCCTTTGCTGTCCAGTTGATCCATCTCATCCAACACCAACACACTGCATACAAAGAGAAACAATTAGTATCCACATTCACCTTCTTAACCCTCCAGTCTGATCCGGGTTGACTTTAGGTCACATTCCTAAAGCTGAGGCTAATTTGATGATCATAATTTATCCTATCTCTAGTCACTTGTTACAAGGATACCCCTCATCATGAACAAGTAACATCCAGATGTTTTTAAGCAATTCGTTTAAAAACATTTTTTCCAATTTAAAATTAGAAGGTATATTTTTCATTTCTTCTTTCCCTTTAAGTGTATGTAACTATCCCTCATAGAGCAAATACAGGGAATGTTCTTTTTGTGGGCAACAAACTTTGTGGATTTTCACAGAGCAACATGCAGCAGAGCAATACTTACATCATGGGACCTTTCTCTGCAGTCATATGTTTTTCCAATTTTCTCACCATGTCCTTCCCAGCTGGCCTGGATACTTCTTCCTGACAAATCTCCTGAGCAATAGCTGGGAATACAGCCTGGGCACTCCTCAAGGACATGCAATTCAGCATGATAGTTTTAAAGCCTTTCAGTTCCTTCTAGAAAAAAATGCAAACATGGGAGTTATTTTGGCCTCTGATAAATATTTGATAGAACCTGAAATGTCTTTGAGGAGCTAACAGTGTATAAGAGAGGAGGAAGCTCTACTTTCATTTGGAAAGATTTAGACAATGAAACTACAAATGTCTTATTTTGAGAAAACCTTCGATCTCCTAAACTACTTTTCCTTAATCCTTAAAAACCAAGTGTCATTTTAGCAAGAATATCGTAATTCAGACTCTCAATGTACCTTGAGGTCTTGCAGAATTCGGCTTAAGCAGGCAGTTTTTCCAGTTCCAGGAGCACCAGAAAGGTAAAGACTTCCAGCTTTTTTCCCACAGATGTGTTCCCTCAGGAAATTCCTGATGACATCCATCTCCTTTTCCCTGGCAGGCAGCCGATCTGGGACAGCTGTATTCAGGACCAGCTTTGCTTGCTGGTAGCAAGTACCTGTGCCAGATGTAAAAGGTCAGTTAGACACAACAGAAGATGACCGAGAAGACTCACTGGGTTTCATTCGTAGTTATCAGCCTTGTTTACAATGGCTGCACTAACAGCTGCCATATAAGAACAAACCTTCTTGCTTGAACAGTCTCATACATGCAGATTCTTTCTCCAATGGACATCTCTGCTTAGAATTTGTTGTGCTCTCTTGACTTTTTCGAACTGAGGAAAGTATTTGGTTTTGGTGAACTTTGGCTTGTTCTCTTTTGCTAGGAGATTTAACTGTCAGCTGATTGTCAAATACCAATCTGCGTCCCTTTCCCTTAGGTGAGTGTGAGCGAGGGGGACCATTCTCTTTCTTGCCTTGCTTTGGTGGAGAACAGAGAGGTAAATGAGGAGTGTTGCATAGGTTGTCATCACCTGAAACATATCAAAATCAAAAGGTGGTCATTCATAGCAGTGGATAGTAAAAGGACTTGCAAAGACCTCTACCTCCCCTATAAAGAGGTGAATTTCGACTTCAGCCAGAACCACCAAAATAAAATGCTCTCAACTAGAAGTAAATATTGGCCACCAGATGGCACCACTGACCTTACTACAGTATTCCTCTCCTACCCTGGGTTTTGCCTTCGCGGTTTCAATTTCCCCACATCTGAAAATATTAAATGCAAAATTCCAGAAATAAACAATTCATTAAGTTTTAAATTGTGAGCTGTTGAATAGCATGATTAAATCTTGCACCATCCTTCCCAGGACATGAATCATCCCTGTCTAGTATATCCACATTGTATACATTACCTGCCCATCAGTCACTTGGTATGGTAGCTGACTTGGTTAACAGACCAAAAAACATAGTGTGTGTGTGCGTGCATGTGTATGTATATATATGGTTCGGTACTATCTAAGATTTCAGACATCTGCTGAGGGTCTTGGAATGTATCCCCCATGGATAAGAGGGTACTACTGTATTTGATAGAAACCAAATGGGTTTTAGTGGGATGAAATTCAAAGATTGTTCTAAAATTAGATATCTCAATCTTGACACCATTGACATCTTGAACCAAATTGTCAGAAGGCTGTCCTGTGCACTGTAGGATGTTTAGCAGCATCCCTGGCCTTTACCCACTATGCCACTCACGCAGCTATGACAACCAAAAATGTCTCCAGATATGGCCAAATCACCCTGCATTAGAAACAAATGCTCTAAAACAGGAAAGGATTACTAACTATTGTTTTAAAACAAGAAAAGGACTGAAAATATCAAGAATGTCACCTATTTTTTTCTTTCAATTTCACAAATATTGAGGCAAGTTTCATAATACCATGTAACTGCAAGGTCATTTAAAACACTGACAAGCCGGGCGCGGTGGCTCACACCTGTAATCCTAGCACTCTGGGAGGCTGAGGCGGGCGTATCGCTCGAGGTCAGGAGTTCAAGACCAGCCTTAGCAAGAGCGAGACCCTGTCTCCACTTAAAAAAAAGAAATTAATTGACCAACTAAAATATATAGAAAAAATTAGCTGGGCATGGTGGTACATGCCCGTAGTCCCAGCTACTCGGGAGGCTGAGGCAGGAGGATCGCTTGAACCCAGGAGTTTGAGGTTGCTGTGAGCTAAGCTGACGCCACGGCACTCTAGCCTGGACAACAGAGTGAGACTCTGTCTCAAAAAAAATAAATAAATAAAACACTGACAGAAGTAAGTTCAGTATTAAGAAATTGAAGATCAGACCTATTAGGTAGTTCAGAAAGTAATCTTAATAAGTGGCTTAACCCTGGAGGTCAGTAAGCACTTATCAAGCATTCTGAAAATAACTAAAACGAATAGAATACTCTCAAACGAACTTAGAAAGCTCCTTCAAAGGACAGGTATCTTATCGAGAAAAGAAAGATTGACAGCTACTAGTGAAAAAGTTGTATGTAATGGATAGCTTACCCAGACGTTTTCTGGGGCTGAGAGGCAGAATTTTTACACAAGGAGAACAGGGTATAGCCTGGACATTTGTCGGTCCTAGTTTGGTGTCCAATGTCCAAGGCAATTTCTTTTTTGGAAAATTGATTGTAGCCTGTGCCTGGGATCGGGTTTGAGGCATGATGGCAACACAGCTGGATACAAAAAGAACAGGACAGCCAGTCAATATGTAAAAGTGAAGGAAAAACAACATGGAATTTATTTCTACTGATGATCAACACTCATTTTATAAGTAAATTATAACAATATTTTAGCATTCAGTTCTGCTCCACACCCAAATCTATGCAATAATAGCTAACATTTGTTTTCTACCTACTTAAGTGTAAGATGCTGTAATAAGCATTTTATATATTAACTCATTTAAGCTGCACAACTACCTGAGAGGTAGGCGCTATTATTATCTTTGTTTTATGGATGAGATGCTGAGAGGTGCAAAGTCACAGAAAAGCAAGGATATAACCCCGGCATTCTAGTGCCAGAACCTAAGTTCTTAATCATTGGAACGATGCAGTAAGAAATTACCTGAATTGACTTTATGGTACAAACTCCCTCACTCTAGCCTGGCGGGGTACCTTTATCACCAGGTAGCCCAGCAACCGCCACATTCGCAGTCGCACCCAAGGCCTCACAGTGAAGCCCCGCTCTTCGCTCAGTTCTTCCCTCTGCCCCTGCACTCAGTCTCCACTCTACACAGCTTTCAGCTCCTTCACACCGCACGCAACTGTGGGAACCACTCTGAGGGCGCGCAGGCCCCTTCCCTGACCCCGACCTCAGACCTCCAGCGATGTCGGCTCTCTTCCCCTCCCTTCTCCTCAGGCCTAGCGGAGTCCGCAGCCCTCGCCCAACTACATTGCCGCCCAGAGCAATCCTCTCCTTTCCACCTCACAGGGCTGCCTCACCTCAGTGCAGGCTCCTTCTCACGTCTCACACACAGCCCCAGGGACTCTCCAAAAGACCCTGAGCAAACTACACACCAGCCGCAGCGAAGCCCAGCCGCGCTCGCGCCAAATCTGCTCAGCTGCAGCGTTCCCACCTCCCGCCAAAGCCCAGCCTCGCTTCTGACTGGCTGTTGCCACCACGCCGTGCGTCTTGGCCACCGCCCCTTCTTTCGCGTCCAATCCTGCTGGAAGGTCCATAGCCAATCAGAACGCCCCAGGTCTCAGAGCCACCGTGAAGTCACGCCCATTGAGCAGGGGGCGGCATCTACATCCGGGGCCTCCGCGGAAGGACACGCGCGATTTAGACAGGGCGACTCTGGGTAAGGCGGGATGCAGCCGCCGCAAAGCCCGACGGGAGGTGTAGTCTTTGCCCCACGAGACTCTAGCTCCGCGCTCTTCTTTCTACTGGCGGTGCGTCATGATGTGGTTGCCCCTTCTCACTGCCAAACGTACCATTTTCATTATCCTGATGGGCTAGATTTTCAGAGAGCAACTACATAATGCCTACCGTTTCTTTGGGCGGTTCTGTGCGCCAGGTAGGATGTTATGCGCTTTACTTAACCTCTCTAATGCTCAACCCTCCAAGGCACGAAACAAATATGTGCACAGGGTTAGAGGTCACAGCGTCTTGGTGGCAGTGAAGAGCCTAGGACCCAGGTCTCCTGACACTTGAACCAGTGTTTTTTTGTTAAAGTTCTACACACCTATGTAAAAACAAACTACATTGTATCTCCTAATTTGTGCCTCAAAGGTGAGGCAGGGCGACGTGGCTCACACCTGTAATCCTAGCATTCTGGGAGGCCGAGGCGGGAGGATCGCTCAAGGTCAGGAGTTCGAAACCAGCCTGAGCAAGAGCGAGACCCCGTCTCTACTAAAAATAGAAATAAATTAATTGGCCAACCAAAAATATATAGAAAAAATTAGCTGGGCATGGTGGCACATGCCTGCAGTCCTAGCCACTTGGGAGGCTGAGGCAGGATTGCTTGAGCCCAGGAGTTTGAGGTTGCTGTGAGCTAGGCTGATGCCACGGCACTCTAGCCCGGGCAACAGAGTGAGATGCTGTCTCAAAAAAAATAAATAAAAATAAAAAAAATTCGACAACTAAAAATATATAGAAAAAATTAGTGGGGCATGGTGGCGCATGCCTGTAGTCCCAGCTACTCGGGAGGCTGAGGCAGAAGGATCGCTTGAGCCCAGGAGTGTGAAGTTGCTGTGAGCTAAGCTGATGCCACAGCACTCTAGCCTGGGCAACAGAGTGAGAGACTGTCTCAAAAAAAAAAAAAAAAGACTAAACTCTTTGCTTTTATGTTGTTCAAGATAAGATGATTATATTGTGTACCTTCTTACCATTAATCCACACATTGCAGGGAATGAAGAAAATTATGGCCTCTTAATTTTAAAATCTTTTATGGCTAAACACCAGGGTTTCAGGGCCAGGGAAGGCAGCTGTAGAAGAGGCAAGCTGAGCTTCTAATGAAAAATATAAATTAGAGCAGTAATTTGCAGGCCATCTTCCAAAGCTAATAACTCATCTAAGCCTCAGGTTCCTTTAAAGGCCAGAATACAATTCTAGGTGATGGTAAACATTTATCTTTTATCCTTCAATATCAAATAAAATATAGCCATAAAGCTGAGAAATAGAAACACAACTATTATAATCATTAGTTAATTGTACTTAGTTCATGTAGGAGCTAAGAGCCAATACTGAGTTGCTTAAGTGTATGCCAGGGACTGAGCTCTCTGTATCACCTATTAATCTTCACAAGCACCCCACGAAGTTGGTATTATTTCCATTTTACAAATGAGGAAACCGAAGTAGAGGTGGTTGAATAAACTTGCTCAAGGTCACACAACTAGTAAGGGGAAAAGCTGAAATTTGAACTCCAAAGTCTGACAGAACATCAAACTCATAACCACTTAATCATAGAGGGATGATTTGACAGATGTAGGTTCTAAACAGGAAGAGATGGTGGAGTACATTTTGGGAAGGCTTTCTTAGCAGCTGAAAACTGCAGAAGTGAACAGAACAGGCTACAGTGAATGGGAAAAGAGCGCAGAATGAAGGCTTTTAGACCAGATGGTATTTCTGATCTCTTAATAGGACAATAGAACCCAAAAAGCAACCTTCACTGTTCACAACCTGGGCACCTAAAAATTACCCTTAACAACCTCAAATGGTAGTATGTCCAGCCAGCTCTAAGCAATGGCGGTGGTGAACAACATACCTCCATTACAGTGGGATAGAGAAAGCAGGTATGCAATACTGGAGCCTATGAAAGCACTCACCAGGAAATGTAGCACTGGCCCAAGAAAAGCCTACAGAATAAGTGACCTCTGTAGAAGCAGACAAACGATCACAGAAAGTCAGGACTGAAAGGTCTCTAAAAGGTTATCTACTTGAAACTTTCCCTTGTCACGAGTAAGTATGCTCCAGTAGCATGATGGGTACACCATCAAACTGTTTCTCGCTTCCTATGCCTTTGTTCTTGCTGTTTCCTCTTCCTGGAATGCCACTCACCATCCTTATTCCCTGGGTCACTCCCATAAAGCCTTTTAATACCCTGCATAGGTTTCTCTTGGAAGCTGTCCTAAAGTCATCTACTAAGCAATGAGATCCTTGGAGGCAAAGGCCATGTCTTATTCATCTTTGTATTGTAGATGCCTGGTACAAAGTATGCAATAAATGCTTGCTGAATGAAGGAATGGAAAGGATATTCCTGCCAAGTGGACATCCATCCTTTGCATAAACACTCTTGTGGTTGGATAGCATAGAGTCCCTTAAATCTCACACCCCTAAACCCAGGAGGGCAGAATGAATCAATTATGTGTAAAAATGATCCAGACTGGGCTCCAGAGATGTCAGAGGCAAAGCATTTTCCCAGTTATCCTCCGGGGCGGTCAGGATCCTAAGGTTGACATTTTTCTATTTCTAGTTCATTTTTCATAGTTCTCTTACCTCTGTCTGCAGAGTATGAGGAAGTCAGAGATAGGCATCTTCCTTCTAATGAGTCGCTCAGTTTATGGCTGGATTGGGTCAGGAAATACTTAGGAGGCATATTTATGGCAAACAGCTGTGCCTCAGTAATAAAGTGAGCAAACTAGTGCCCTTAACACCTGCTAACTCATACACACAATATTACGGAGGAGGAACCAAATCACACTGTAAGGACCTGTCTGGCATTCTTCTGTTTGAGTGTGTGTGTGCATACACACAGATCAGCAAAACCATCCCAGTAAGACAGAGAAAGCTTATAGGGTTAGCAAGTTAAGGGTCATTTAATGCTCCTCTGTCAGAAAAAAAGTAAGGGAAAAATAATTGAAGATACAAATAAAACACAAAAAGAAATAAAAAGTAAAAAAAAAAACAAAGTAAAGAAAAAAGGGTCATTTAGGCAAGCTCCATTTGCAGACTATTTAAAGTCAGGAGGAACAACTAAATCAATAAATAGGTAGTTTATTAATCATATTAATAACAATGATGGGTCGAATAATCCAAGGATTCAGCCAGTCTAGTAAGTATGGATGAAAATGAACAGTCTCTTTTTCCCCCTCCCTCCCTCACCCTCACAGGTTTTTATATCTAAATTACGTGAGTGATTCATACACAAACCCATTCAGAATCAGTATGGGAAATAATTTTAAGACCTTTGCTAGTGATGAAAGTGCAAGTTAAGCTCATTAAGCCTCAGTGGTTATTATGTCCACTGACCACAGTAAGCAGAGAATGTCTTGTTGAATTTTTACAGCTAAAGTCAAAGTTCAAGGAAAAAAAGCTAAGATTTCAGCTTTTAAAAAGCAGTAAAGAAAAACAGCCAACACCCATATAAAAATAGACACACACAGTCTGTATGCTCTGCCCCCACCTTTTTTCCTACTCCTCAATTTGAGAACCTGCCATGCAACAAAGGTAGAAAGAATCATAAGGGACACAAGGAAAAAGGACACAAGGCCAAGGGGCCTCCTGAGTTCCCTGAAATCGTGGGCAAAGGGGAGTTAGGTAGAAATACAAGGACTGTCAGAATCTCTCAGCAAGGCTAACAAGAACTGTGATTTTTTAAAACATAGCAGGAGGGGAGAAGAGAAAACCCTCAGGAAACTGCAGCGAATTCTGCCCAGGTCAGAACATCTACTTTCTTAGGGGACCTGGAATCAAGCCATTACACTTACCCAGAAAATGAGGCAACAGATTTTCTACCCTCTCTATGCCACCACTTGAGGCTGTATTCCAGACAAGAGTACACAGTTTTCAGGTTTTTGTTTTTGTTTTTAAGCAAAGTTTAATTAAACTGCACGGCAACCAGAAGAAAGAACTGTACCAAAGGATCCAACCTGAGACCAGATTATACATTTTAGAGGGAGAAAAAAAAGAAAAATCAATGCTATTTGGAAGAAGGAGCACTGTAATCAGAATATAATTCCAAAATAAATCATACATGCCAGCAACTTCTGGGTAAAAAAGAAAAAAAAAATGGAAACAGCAAAATAAATCATACAATAAATTATTTTTTGAAAGAAATTGATCCACATGCAGACAGATGAACACACACATACACACATGCGCACACACACACGTGTCATTCTAGTCTTTTATTCAGTGTTGACTGTGACTTCCATGCTGGGCACCGTGGAAAAGGACAAAGGTTAGACATGAGAAAAGAAGGTGAGGCCCCTCTGCCACCAGTGGAATGAGATTTAAGACAATTAGAGAAGGAACCCACTACGTTGTGAGAAACAAGAGTAGAAAGAAGAAAACAGTAGTTATCAAGGAAGATTTTAATTGCTTCAAAGGGGGAGAGAAGAAAGCACAGAAAACTAACACAAGTAAAGGCACAATGAACGTGGAGTTGAATGGAACCACACTTTTCCTTCGGTTAAACAGCTATCTTTTTTTTTTTTTTTTTGCATGTGGTTTTGAAGGTGATTGTTTCGTTTTGTTTATAAGAAATGAGTTTTGGGCCGGGCGCGGTGGCTCACACCTGTAATCCTAGCACTCTGGGAGGCCGAGGCGGGTGGATTGCTCAAGGTCAGGAGTTCGAAACCAGCCTGAGCAAGAGCGAGACCCCGTCTCTACTAATAATAGAAAGAAATTAATTGG
>CAUYRT010039985.1:0-58969 GCA_963574885.1 Lepilemur ruficaudatus
TTGGTAAATTCACTGAAAATCATTTAATTGTACACTTAAAATGGAGTGTTGGTTGTACGTAGATGCAGTTGGAGCACTATGTATGTACTCTATGGACTACTTTGACAGAGTAGATTTTTGAATGTAACAAGATAAGTCAACGTGAGTGGTAATATATTTTGGGAAATCAGCTCACTACAAATTGTGACTGTAAACATTGTACTGTAAATGCTTTGTAGTTTTTCCCCCAATAAAAAAAAAAAAAGAAACGAAAAAAAAACATATTGCTTGCATTTCTTATCAAAGAGCCTATCATATTTCTGAATAATGAATGAGCAAGTTTAAGCTTACGATTGAATTAATTAAAGAGAGAACTTAAAGGAAAAGATCACTGGCAACATGACCATACCAAGGTTTAAGCATACGATGAAACTTTTTGAAAAATATGAAACTGAAGTGGGACCAAACATCTTTACCCAGTTGGACCCAAACTGCTTGTACCTTGGGCCTTTCAGGGACAGGAGAATGGGGACCTCAGGGCCACTTTCAGGGGCTGTGTTAAAAAGGCTATCAACCTGGACAAAGGGATTTCCCATCCCCAAGTTTTGTTAACCAGAGGTAAACAATTTTCCTTCTGCCTGGTTGCTTCAGATTCTTTGTGGTTTTGTTTCTATATGTATGAATAGAAATATTTGCTAGCACCGGAAGTTTGGGAGACTGTAGAATGGCAAAGATGGAAAGAGTATTAGGAATAGTTCCAACAACCTTCATATGTGATAAAAATCGTGACTTCTTGGTTAAAAGACTTCTTCAGAGTGGCAAAGCTAATTTAGGGGCTCATTAAAAATTATTCTAATAAAATACTGAAATAGAATCCTCCAAAAGAGGCTAAAATATACAGATTTCAAATTAAAGATATGTAATTACATTTACTCTTAGGAAAACACAATAAAACTGAAAGAACTTTCCATTAGTCATCTGAGAATAAAAGCCATGGAAATAAAGGTGAGAAAATTAGAGGCAAAGACATAACCTCAATTTAGTACCTTAAGCAGTGATAATAACCTTTAACAGAGGAGAGAGAGCTTAAAGTACAAAGTAAAGGAGATAAAATGTAACTTTTGTATTTTTGTTAGCAAAAGAATTCCTAAATATAGAATATCATACCTTTTTAATTTCAGATTTCAAATTACAAGGGTTACTCTGCTGGCTGAAGAGGGACTTCTTGAATCTCTCTATAACCCTTCTTTTCAAATTGTGGTGCAAAGCTGGAGGAAGCTGCATAAAATGAGAGCATCATTATATACAAACTGTTAATACTGCACAGCTGACTACCAAGAGCATTTACTGAGTGTCAATGTAATAATATTCACTCAATGAGACTAAATAAGAATTAAAATTTTACTGCAAATAACACGATTATATGCTATAGTTTTTTACCCTATGACCCAGAAGGAATAAAATATTTGACTCTGCTCTCTTTCAAAGGGCTGCTTCCATTTATCTTCCTGTTCTTTTACTTACTGATATTATTTTTCTTTAACAACTAAATAACTTATTAACTGCACACATATACTGAATTTTGTAAAGAACAGCTTTGACAAAGGAGGGGTGCATTTTATCATATGTTTAGGTGCTTATGGCATGCCCAGAGTCACGCTAAACACTCCAGCCATGGCCCTGGCCCTGAGGGATCTGATATTTTGGACCAGGAAACACATATCTATCTACATTAGTATATAGTCAGATGGCTGCTTGTGAATGCTCCTGAAATTTCAGCTGCAGAGAGATCAGATTTTAGAGATCAATTTTATCCAGAAGAAAGAGAAAATGGATTAGCATATATTAGGGCTGGACCAGGATGAGCTAGATTTAATAAGTGAGTACTATTAACAGAATGTCACTTTAGAATCTTAGAAAACGTGATAATTAGATGAAAATTAGGATTTTAAAAAACTCATTTGTAATGCTTTGCAGGTTGAATCTATACACGATAGATCAAAGGTCCTGAAAAGCACAGAGAGATGAAGCAAAGTTTGGAAGAAGGATAATAGAAAAGATATAGGGTCAGAATTACAAGGGTCTCAGAGTTAAAATAATGTTTAGTTTTGTTTAAATTATGGAGAGAACTTGAAAGGAGAGAAAAGGAACCAGTAAGAAAAAAGATGGTTAAGTGAGAAGGAAAATGTGGTAGTACGAGCTCTCAAAATTAAACAAGCATATAATCAAAGCTCAGATCAAAAGAAAGACGAATATGTCGGAGACAATTATTACTCCACTCTTCTTCCATTTTCCTGGCTCCCTTACAGTTTGAGTCTGTGCCATGTGACTGCATTTAGCCAATAAAAATGACTTGTGCCACTTGGAGAATGAGACCATCCAAAGCCAGTGTGTTTCCTCCATTTCTATCCTCCCCTACCACGAGGAGCATGGAGTCCACTTATTCTGATGGCATGGCCACAAGACAGAGCATGGCCACTTGACCAACCCAACTTTAACTGAATGAGAAATAAACCTCTCTTGTCTCAAGCCAAGGGATTCAGTGTGTATCTGCTAGTGCAGTGTAACTTCCCTTATCCTGATGAATACAAGGTATATCTCTTCACTCAAGTTTGATGGAAGAGGGGTATATACAAAAGGTAACGGTAGAGCCAACGAAAGGGTCTACAAGGACTCACAACAGCTGATTGTATAGCCAAAGACAAACTGTTCATCATCCTAAGCACAGTGGGAGATAGGGCCTATTATGAAGTACTAAAATTATATAAAACAGAAAAACAATGCGATTGAAAAATGTTTTTAAAATGCATCTTTAATCCCAATGCGTGAGTCAAAGTAACTTTAATTAGGGAAGAGATAAGACTGTTCCGGAGATACTGAAACCCTTCAGTATAGTTTGAAATGTTTTGCAGGAGTGAGGGTGCAGCACTGAGTCTCTACTGATCTCTTCTGATGTCAATATTATAGCTTCTTTTACCTTGATCCAGATGCGATTCCTCCCTTCACCCCCAGCAAATAGTCATAATTATTGTTGTCTTTTCACATAGAATGAAAGGGGGAAATCAAGAAATGTGGAGGAGGGAAGGAAGGGGAGAGGGGAGAGTGGGAGGGGCAGAGAGAGAGTTATCTCTCAGCATTAAGGGGCAAATATTTGGAAGACAGATGAGAAGGAAAATGAGTATAAATGATGCATGTGTCCATGAAAGAACAGCAAAAGGGAAATCGATTTAACTTAGAGTAGAAATAGGCAATGATGGGAGATGTATGTGCATACTTTGCTGGCAAGGGGATGGTTTGGACTTGTGAGGGGACCAGAAAAGTACTCAAAAAGACACTGGGTTTAATAATTTCATACTGTTATGAACCAGAAGTTGCCACTTTCCCAAATCAAACCAAAGGACAGTGTTGGCCCAGGACTGCCTAGTTGCTGCCCAGCTGATTGCAATGTGGCTGTCAAAGGGAAAGACAGTAAGCCTTCTCTGCTACAACAAACCTAAAAGTGTGAAACACCAGTGGGGTCATAGGTTCCTTCAAAGGGGACTTAGCCCAGTACTGGCAGCTACCAGTATCAAATTATTAATTCAGATACTCTGCAAATTCTTGCTATTCATTTAGCTTGATAAGCCTCTAGTTAACTTAGAATTACTTTTACTGCTCCTGAGGGCAAGAATTAATCTTTATAAAAATTCATTTGAGTAAGTTACCATTCAGTCAACTTAAGATGCATACACAGGGCAGTACTAGAAAGCTATTGATCTTACTATAGTCCTATAAGCTCCCCCATTTTACTAATGAAGGAACTGATTCTTGAAAAGATAATCACTTCCTCAAAGTCTAAAATCTAAGTTTGTTCTTATTTGCCTGTTTTTACTATACCACAGAAAGTGACAAAAGAAAAAGAAAAATCTGCTCTGGATGTTTTATACCAGTTTTCTCAAACTTGCAGAATTCATGGATTCTTTCCAAAGAACTGCCTGCATTCTCTAGTAACTCAAAGAATACATGAGATGACCATCCATAGTTCACAGGGCTCCATTTGATAGTGACTTAAATTAGTGTCTTATCCTATTTTTAAAAAAGTTATTTTGACATATTACTGCTTAAGAGGAGATTTCCCTAAATGCTAAAACAAAATGTTCAAATATTTTCATCAAAATAAATACACAAAGTATAACACCTTCTTAGAATTTACAAACCCTTAAGATGTGAGTCAATTTGAGAAATACACAACTTTACTCTAAATATTTTATTTTGTTTAATCTCATTCACCCTTGCCATCAGTAACTAGGAAATCCAGATGAGTGGGTAGGGATGGTTCTATTTTTATCCAGCACTACTGCTGAAAAGAACACAGTATGTTTCAACAATGACAGCCAGTAGTATAATTTTCATCTGAGGACAGCACATTGCTATTCTTAATCATATTTTTTTTTCTTGTTGGCAATAATTGTGGTTGTGAAGATGGGCAATCCAAAGGATCTTCATACTCCCTGTCTGCTTCTTTGGACAGTGGTTCCCAAACTTCTTGGCCCCAGGGACTAGTTTCATGGAAGACAATTTTTCCATGGACAGTGGGGCAGGGAAGGCAGTGGAGCTCAGGCAGTGATGTGCAGCCTGGTTCTTAACAGGCCACAGACCAGTACCAGGCCATGGCCCAGCGGTTGGGGAGCACAGTTCTAGGAGACAGATGTTTAATTTTTAGAAGTTGCTATATGCTGATTTTCAAAGCATTTACTTAAAAAAACAATCAAAACATAAGTATAGGGTTAAACTCAATGCTTAAGTTGGCTATGCAGGTCTTACCTAAGCAATAACACATAAAGACTCATTCTAAAAGGTAGCATATGTACTTTAGTCACCTTATAAGCCCAGAGATAGATTTTGGTTTCCAGCAATGGAAATGAACCACTGATTTCATTCTTTGCTTGCTGGTCTTAAGATTACCATTTTAGTTCTGATTAAATCAGAGGTCAAATCAGTGAAGGCAGGGTAAGGATTTTAATATCCTGCCTTGTAAAACAGTTGTTTTTAGATGATTTTCTAAGATCTGTCTCCACGGAAACTGGACAAGATAGGCCACCAACAGCCAAAAGTAAGAAATTTTCCCTGTAAATTCATCTATTGGTTGTTATTATAGGAGGTATCTGGCCCTGCAGTTCAGGGCAGCCACCAACTGTCAGTCTGTGAGAGTCTGACTAGTAAATAAATATGTGAACAAGAAGGGTTTTGTTTGTTTGTTTGTTTGTTTTGTCAATTCAGTCTTACTTTCAGTAGTTTTCCTTTGCAATTAGCAGACATGGAAAAGTGATCTTGGTTTTTAACCTATAACAAATACACTAGCATAATGTTTAGATGTGTATTTTTCTTCTTTATTTGAAAGTCATGGACTTTGTTTAGCACCTTAACTTAAAATTTCCCAGGGGGGAATCATTCTTGACTATTTGCAATGTCATAAACTTTAAAGTATTCTTGAAATACTTTTTAAAAATCATAACAGTTATATCTTAACTTGTAGCAAGGAATGTCACCCTGCCAAAATATATGAAATCATTTGTTATGCTGGCAGTTTAAGAGCATAATAATAAGATATTTAGTTTCATTCCTGCTTTAAAATACTTTCAAATCCAATAAAGAAATGGAATACATATATTAAAAAGTTTTTTATTACATAAAAATTAGCAAAGCAGGCATATGGAAACTATATTTAAACTTCAAAGGATATTTCTCTCAATTTAATAGTTAGTAATTGAGGTAACTAAAAAGCTATTTAAAGCTATTTCCATAACCCTAAAGTTAAGAATGCTTTTCTCATATTTCCATATCAGTATTTAAATGGAAATGCATTTTGAATATGCCATTTTAACTTACTTAGTACAGATATGGCAGATTAACCAAGCTTCTCTCCCTCCAACAACACTTCCTTGTACCTGTTTACCCTCTTTAATTTAATCAGTTAGACAATTCTATGTGATTGCCTAAGAGAAAGATTGACAGCAGAAAATAGAGAGGAAAGTAATCAATTTTACACTCCTGTGCCTCAAAAAAGCAGCTGTCAGGAGGGTGACTAAAAAGAATTCCAGAATTTGGACAAAACTTGACAGATAAGAGCCAGGCTACTCAGCCCCAGGCCAGAGGGAGAGTCAGAGGGAAAGCAGTGAGAATTCAGAGGTGGGTAGGTATCAAAGAAGGCAGTTTCTTGACTGGTTTCCCCAGGCTAAGTATGCCAGTTATCAGTGCTGCTGCTCTAAGCCCACCCTTAATTGCCCTTCTTGTGATGTTGGAAACATTTCTCCCTTGCCAGCTGGCAGGATGCTCAGCTATATCAGAAATGGGCACTGCTGGGACTCTGGGAGAGGGTAG
Organism: Lepilemur ruficaudatus; assembly: GCA_963574885.1. NCBI lineage: Eukaryota > Metazoa > Chordata > Mammalia > Primates > Lepilemuridae > Lepilemur > Lepilemur ruficaudatus. The sequence continues at coordinate 6,340 of CAUYRT010039985.1, forward strand.
AATTCATCTCTGCTTCCAGTGGTGCTCCTGTCTCACCTTGCTCCAGCAGCTCCCAGTGGATAGCACATGTGGGATCCCCACTGGTTAGTGCTTACTCCTAATCAGTTCCAGTGGCACCAACCCTGCAGAATGCTTCTCACAAAGTCCCAGGGAGCAGCACCTACCAGTGGGTGGCCTCCCCTGGTCCCACAGAGGGTGCTTCTCAGCATAACACCCTCAAATGCTTATCCCACCAAGTTCCACAGCATGGTACCTCACTGTAGATGGCTTGCCCTGGTCCTCCAGAGGGATGCTTCAACTTCAAATCTCTCCAGCTTAGCACCTTAGCAATTTTTCCTGACCTTTCTAATGAGGTTTGGACCTCAGCCCAGAATAGAAGTGTCCATTTCCATATTTGTTCCTTTCTTGAGTGCTCTGCCTCAGCCCCAGAGATTGTGACTGCCTTATCTGCTCTTCCTGTATTCTTTAGATTTCTCTTCCCCTCCTTAGTAGATAATACTCTGTTATAGTTCATAATTCTTTATATTAAGCCTTCCCTGTTGAAATTACTGTGTGGTTTCTGGCTGGACCTTCACTAATACAGATTCAGGTTCTAGGAATGTCTCAGGAGAAGAACTCATACAGATAGGATTTGGGAATTGGTTTAATTGTGCCCTTGAAATTGATCCTAGTGCCAAATTTTGTTTGTTTGTTTGTTTGTTGCCAATAGGACACGGGATGCTAGTGATTCATGGCATGCAGTGGCATCACAAGTAATCAGGTTATCATCTTGAAAGGCCAACTGAGGCAGGTGCCTTGGAAGCCCAAATGGCTGCTGTTTTCACCACTGTTTTCATCATCACTGGTGATGATAAGGACTGTGGAATAGACTGGATTCTTCTAAGTGCACTGGAGCACTTACGGAAAGAAAATGACAAACTTGGGTCCTTCAACTCTCAGCTCAAGTTATGGTCTGAGACCTGAAAAGAATCCATGACAGCCCTAAAATAATCCATTGCTTTGTGCTTCCATAGCACTTATATGGCCATTAATCAAATGCAAAATTTAATTGGGCAGGTCGGTAAATTACAATGTCAGTTGAATTCACACTTCATCAAATTTCTCGTGTGAAAGTCAGAAAAAAAATAGGATCCTTAAACTTGGAGTAGGGATATCTTGTCAGACCCAGATAAAACTAACAATCCTGAAACCCAAGTTGCTCTGAGCCTTCCTTGCTAGTAGAAATAGCTTGTCACCTGGTGTCCAAGAAGACAATCCTTTCTTTGCTTAAAAACTCTATATGACAGCCTTGTCTGGGACAAATGTCTTAACAGGGATGCTCATGAGACCCACAAAAATGACGGCCAAATACGTAACTAGGGTTATATTTCAATATAATCCATATACTATGACCCAGTCGGAAATAGCTTATACACCAAAAGAACCAAAAGATTTTGCTGTTACATATCAGCAGCAACCCAGAGAATATGTTCTGGAGTGTATTGCAAGAATGTTAGGCCAAGAAGGGTGAAATATAGCACAAGATCTGACTGGATCCATTGATACGGATGCACGTACTAGAGATTCCAGATTTAATACATTAGTTCATGCAGCTAGAGGTGGTAGATTAGTTGACTGGTTGACTTGTACTTACCAGTGGCCTGTGTTTAGTGAGGATGAAATGCCAGAGCTTCTCTGGCATGTGGAGGGGGGAATTCAAGGCTTAGAGAGACAAGAACATGAGGTGGATTTACCATGTGTGACCTGTACCCCCACTCCCCAACCACATTCAGCAAGAACCCCTGGAAGCTAGTCCTTTCACTAAGGCATTGAGAAACACATTGCAGAGAGGAACACTAGCATCCTTGAAAAGCTTTATGGTTGCTCTCCTTCTTAGGCCAGGTGTGACACTGAAGGATGCATGATTCCATGTATCCAATTGGCAGAGGCCAAATGACAGCAATTGACCACCAGTGACAAATTGCAAGCATTTACCATAAAGGGCAGCAGGGATGTACTGTTAATTAGAATGCCTTGGCCCATAGAGATCTTTGGTGGTGGTTAATTGACTAGAGTTTTCCTGGAAAAAAATAGTTGTTCTGCCTATTAGAGTATTCCTTGATCTATTTCGCAGAAAAGAAACTCTGGGTCGGCTAGACAAAAACCTGACCTGAGTTGTCATTGCCACAGTGGAGAGTTAAAGCCTCTTACGTGGTTTCCAGACATAAGTCAATTAAAAGACCCAAAGCCTCTTCATTAATAGGGAAGCTGAAATCCACTGAGGAAGGGCTCTGAAGCAAGTACACACTGCAAATTTTTCTCCATGCCTTCCCCAAAGAGACTTTTAGCCATTTGCTAGAGTGACTGTTCACTGGGGAAAAGGAAATATCCAGGGTTTCAGGGAATGCTAGGCAATGGTTATAAATCGACACTAATTCCTAGAATCATATAATGTCACTGTGGTACAACAACGAAAATGGTTTTTTGGGGGAGGGGGTTAGTCAGGTGATAGATGGAGGATTAGCCCAAGTTTGACTTACAATGGGCCCAATTGGTCCAATGACCTAGTGGTATTTCTCTTCAGTTCCTGCAGGTATAAACAGAATTGCCACAATTGGCAACTGACAGTATCCTCTCTGTTGGCTCTTTGAATCTTAGGGTGAGGGAATATTTACATGTTTTTCTCACTGATATATCTTATGTGCCTGGAATATTGTCTGGCACATAGTAGGCACCTAATAATTATGTCAAATAATAAATGAATTAATAAACTACAAAAGACATAGTATGTTAAACTTCAAAATAATACTTTCATGTTCAAATATCTGTACAGCTTTGTCTACAAAAATTTCTTTTTTATTAACAGTATATAACTGTACATTTACCTTTGGTAAAGGAACATTTAAGTTGTTTATCCCTAGACAAATTTTTGTCAATTATCAATGGCCATTTTTTAGCACTGATTGTCTCCTTGATGCCTAGGAGTCACCAAGATTTACAAAAAAGAAGTCTTAACAATTCTGGATTTTTTGTGGTTTGATTTTCTGTCTCTGAAATGTTCTGGTTTCAACTCAATATCCTCAGGATTAATGGGTGGGTACTATTTTCCTCTTTTTTTTCTGTAGTAAAGCTGATTATGGGCAAAGAAGTCCTGCTCTGTCTCCACTTTAAACCCACACTGAAGGATTATTTGTGTTAAAGTTTGTTTTTGGTTGGGCACTAATAGTGAGAGAAGAGATTAGGAGTCATAGGGAAAATATGACATATTTGATTTTTACCTTACTATATTCCCAGCTCTGCTGCTAAACCAAAATGTCACCAAATATATGTGGTTGGAGAGAATAAGAACAAGTATTAACTCTAAATGAAAGTCACACAAAGTAGTTCTTCAGCATTATTAGCACCAAATTTTCATTTAAGATGAAAAGAAAATAAAAAGCTAGAACACTGACCTGTGTGATGTAGATGATTTTGTGCAACTGAATTAATATCTGCTGAATAGGATCACTGATCTGACGTACTTTCCTCTGGGACACAGCGATTCCTGCAGATGCTGTGGGTGATAAATTCTATAATTAGTCAAGTTCTCTTTCAAAAGTGATAGTAGTGGAAAATGAAGTAAAATTCTTCATTTAAATTCTTTAAATTCTTCATTCAAATATTTTAAAGCAAAGACCTCACCCTACCAATGAGACAGTATGCAAGACACTGTAACACTTCAATATTTTATGATATGAAATAAACAATCTTTCTTTTACTTCTCAGACTTCCATGCAACATAATAATGTTTCCTATCATAACATTTGGAAGACTGCTTAGCTCTTGGATATTTTGCTTGCAATTACAGCAGGCTGCCATCAGGAGTCAGTGGTGCTTGGATACTGTGACCACTGAAAAGCCAGGCTTCAGAAACGTACAGTTAAGAGGATATCATGCTTTTAAATTTTTAATTCATTATGCCCTCTATAATATGTTTTAAAACTAATTTTATCAAAACTACTAAATGTAAACACTGAATAAGCAATCTTACAAAGCAAAAAAATCCAAAAATCCTCTTAGCTAGGATTAAGTAACTTTCAAACCCTTGAAAGTTATAATTTTCACCTAGATGAAAATTATAGGTCTAAATAGGACACATTTATAATTTATACTGAATTCTCATCATGGAGCCATACCACCTTCACAGTTTCAGGCTAACATGATGTCAAATTGCAGAGGGGTTGCTTCCCCAGCTTCCTGTTATAGCCACAAAGGGTCCATTCTTAAATGAAGAATATAAGGTTATTTGAAGGAATGACTTTAATCTCTAGATTAGTTACAAGCCCACCTCTGTCTCCTTTTACTGACAGAACCATACTGGAGAAAATGAAGAGAGATTTCATATGTATGATATGTATTTTCCTTCTTCCTTTCTCTTCTTCTTCCTTCTCTTTCTCATTCTACCCTTAAGGTAGAGCATACTTCTGCAACAATACTTCTCTTGCTGATTTCCCTTTTTTAAAAAAAAGTCCCAAAGATCCTCTTTTCTTCCCTTCATACAACATTGAGCCTCTATGAAATTAAATATGAATATAATCATTGCTTTAGTAACAGCTAAGATATAAAAAAAATGATTCTTACATAAGTGCTTTCTGAGAAAGCTCACATATTTTACCATAAATATTTTGTTTTCAAGACAATTAAAGAGAAAATTTTATGTGTTTGTTTAAAAGAGTCAAGTTGTTTTATTATAAGCATATAAAAATTTATACTTAAGACACAAAATGCAATAAAGAATAAAATATAAACATTTAAAAAGATAATATTTTCTTTAGGGATATATCAGTTAAGAAATTAGCACAAGAAATAATCTAGTTCTAGTTCATCTGTAGTTCATGCTTTATTTAAATGTTTGGAATTTAAAGATCTATCTCATCTGGACACTGTGTCTAACTCCTTTAAGTGTCAATTATTTTATCATAAAGATGAGGTTTAATGAATCACCCTTAGCGTAAAAATGTAAAAGCAAATCAGAAAGAATTAATTTAGCTCTAAAATAGAAAGCAGAGAACTGCAGTAGTCTGCTCCAGTTTGTAGAGATGGCCAAGTATACCTATGCCATATTTCCTATAGCGGTGCCCCTTGCAGAAATAATTCTTAAAATATAGCTATTTGTTTGTCTAGACTCATGTCAAAAAACAAAACAAAATGAGACACTGTAACATGGCCAAGTTGATGTTGCTACAAAAACATTAACTTTGCATTTTGTGAAAATGGAGGGCTTGAGTTTTGATCATTTTAATATTAATTGCTTTATGTTTTTGATTTACAGATGCAACATTCATAGATAATGAGTTAAAATCTCACAGCATGGCAGAGAGTTCTTAGATTTGTGATGACATTTTGAGTGGAATATCACATAGGTTTGACTCTACCTTGCCACAAGAATGTGCTCATCTGTGGCCCTAAATACAAAAACAGAGAGTTAGCTAGAATGCCTGCCTTCAGAACTAATCAACTATGTAATTTAACTTAAAAATCATTTTTCTTAAGAATGTTTGACCACTACCCTCTCAATCCCAGTAAATCCCTGACTTCTGAAAATAGTTGTAATTGCTTATTCTCTGAAAAATAAAACAAGCACGCAAGCAAACAGAAACATTAGGATTACAAATGAGGCACAAGGCTCCCCGGAGCTACCACCCATCACAGCCACCTCCCCAGAAGTAACCTCTGATACTAGAGTGGCATGTTGCCTTCCAGTCACTTTTCTATCCATTTGCATACATATATGTGTGCCTCAAAACAATATTTTTTAAACTAGAGTTAAAACCTGAAATCAATTTAATGGGTCATGACCAGTATTTTTAAAAATGGAATGGAATGCATTGAAACTAGATCAAAAAATTTCAGAGTGCATTGCAAGGGTCCACTCAGTCAAGATATAAAATGTGCTTCTGATTGATGGTCACTTCCAAGAGCTTGAAAGCTACTATTATAGAAAATCTATAGTAGTCCTTCTTCCTCCTTCTTTCCCTTCCTCCCTTCCTTTCTTTTTAAACAAATAGTGACACATCACATCACATGAGCTGTTTTACAATTTTTTTCCCACTCGGTCTATCATGGAGATCCTTTTTTATCAGAACACCCAGTTCTAGCTTATTCGCTACAACTATCGAGTATATTGCAGTAGTACTGCATGTTCTGGATGTAGTATGTAGTTTACATAGCCACTTCTGTCTTGATGGACACTTAATTTGCTTTCGATTCCTCATGATTATAAGTGATGTTGCAGTGAGTATACATGCGCATGCCTCATTGTGCATAAGTACAAGAGTTCTTTTAGGGTAGACAAGGAGAAGTGAAATAGCTGGACCTTAGGATACACATATTTCTTATTGTAACAAATACATTTTAAAGTGGCTGAATCATTTTATACTCTGACAAGAAAAGAATCCATTCTTCTATACCTTGGTTAATACTACATATTACCAAACTTTACAATTTTGCCAATTTAATTTTTTTCTATTTTGTATTTACCTGTTAGTGAGGTTATTGTACTTCTCTGGTGAATTTCTTGCTTGTACCCTATGCTTGTTTGTTCTTATTGATTTGTAAATACTCTTTACATACTCTGAATACTAATACATTTATTGCATTTTATATGTTAAAAGCATTTTCACCTCATCTGTTACTTCCTTTCTATTTAGAGGGCATTTCCCACTCCTACCACCTAGACTCAGGTACCATCAGAACAGCCTCTTGGGTAGCTGCTGCTACTGCATCAAGGCAAGCTGGGATCCCAGCACCAGTTCAGCATTACTGGGTGCTCTGGTAGGATTACTAACTGTGTCATGAGTTAGGATTGGGAAGAGAAAGAAAACTTGGGACTGAAAATGATGTGAGAAGGATCTACCTGTAACATTTGCAAACTCTCTTGATTTCCTAGATAAATCGAGCTAATCCTAGGTACGAGAACCATTCTTCCTCATTTTCTACCTGATCGAATCTCACATTTGTTTTATATTCTCCTACACCAAAATACATATTTATTTAGCTTTTAATAATTTTAGGAAAACAAAAATGATAAAAATCCAAATACATATCTTCTTTTATTTTTATTCTTCATTTAAAGATTAATAACTACTAGGTTCATGGCAAATGTTAGCCAAATCATGTTATCTAGTTTTAAAGCATTCTGTCTCAATAAATCTTTAGATTAACTCACTGAAAATATTATACTTCCTAATGATTCACAAAGAAATTCAGCATATATTTATTTGGACAATTTTGTCCTAAGAATATTTTTATTAGAACAATTTTTCCTTAAAAAAAATCAGTGAGACTGATCATAGTTCATGTGCAATGTCTGTCATACATAAGATGCCCATGACTCATATCTATTTCCTATTGCAAAACATATACGATATTTGGTCCCCTTAAAATGTAAATAAAATCAAACTTTAAAATATTGGAATATTTTGTATTCTTTTATTGCTTTTATTAAAATAGTAAATTTGACTAGTGTCTTAAAACTTAGAAGGAAACTAAAAAATTCCTTATAAGAGGTAATTTACTTGAAAGTGTCAAAAATCAAAAGTAATTGTATTTGCTAGTTTACTCTGTGGTTGGCATGGCACTAAAGAGCTATATTTCCCCTCTGGAGTGTTAGTAGGAGGACTTGCAGAAAGAGCAGTGCTTTCTTAGCATGGACTTTGGCAAGAGACTGGGAAGCATTTTACACATTTAATCTCATCTAATCCACACAACCATTCTAAAGGGTGGCTGTTATGATCCCAATTTTATACATGAGGACACTGAGTGCTACGGTCTGAATGTTTCTGTGCTCCCAAAATTCATACATTGAACAATACCAAAGTGACGGTATTAGGAGTCAGGGCCTTTGGGAGCAATTAGGTCATGGGGGCATAGCTCTCGTGAATGGGATCAGTGACCCTATAAAAGAGGCTAGAGAGAGCTTGGTCACCCCTTCCACCATGTGAAGACACAGCTTGAAAGAGCCGTCTGTGAGCCAGGAAGCATGCTCTTACCAAGACACTGAATTTGCCAATCCCTTAATCTTGGACTTCTAGCCCCCAGAACTTGAGAAACAAATTCCTGTTGTTCATAAGCCACCCAGTTTATAGTGTTTTCTTATAGCAGCCTAAACCGATTAAGACAGTGCCCCTTAGGGAGATTAAAGAAAATGCCCAACCAAGATCACAGAGCAAGTGAGTGTTGGGACATGAAACCAGGTGGGCCCTGAAACACTACTACATTGCCTCAGTCTATATGGGAGTTAAGGGGCTCCCAGTTTTCCTCCTAAACCCATCCCTAGGAGGCTGTGTGATGATGGATAATCCCTCTGGTTGTTGCAAATACAAAATAATGCCAATGCTCCTTGCCAGCCTGAAATACTATTTCCTTTCTTGAAAGTATTGCTACTTTTAACATGATGTTCTACCTATCCCCTTGAACATTTAATGGTCTAATAAATATTTTTGGAAAGCACATACATGTAACAAACTGGAAGCATTAGGTCTTTGGAACCTGCACAGTACACTATATTCTATATCTCATAGCACAATAATAAAACAGTCAAGTTAGTAGCCCATTCCTGGTGCTTCCAGACTTGATTTACACTATATATCCAGCCTATGGAAACTACAATTTACAATATACACCCTGAAGCTGTCAATTACTACAAATTGAACGAAAAATAGAGTATACTATATTCTCCCAGTTGACCAAGATATGGTATCAACTTATTAGTTTTCTGGATTCTCTCTGTTAAGAATCAGGAATTTTTGGACAACTGGAGAAAAGAAAGGTTGGGGGGGAGTGGTGACAGTCTGTGAAGAAGGAAAAAAATATATATTTTAATGAATGAGGCCAAAATACACATGAGCTTCTCTATATTGGACCAACTGTCCTGTCAAAAGACAACACAAATTCACTCTTACCTCTTTCCTTTACTTTTTGTGGCAATGAAATAAAGTAACTTAACTGTATTTCAAATCTACAAATGTTCAGCAATCAATTCCCATGTCCCTGGTTAGTTGAACAATTTTGCACTCATAGGGGTTTCATGAGAGTTTCCCCCAAAGAACCATGGATTGGGGATAAAGAGCAGATGCAAAGGTTGCATTTGAGCAAACCGTGGAGAATTAGGAGGCCTTCAATAGGCACAGGGCGTGGACTGGGTGTGAGGGAAGGTTTATTTGAGTGGTAGCTTCCTAGTATTAATAGAAGGAACAGTTCCAGCAAACGGAAGAGTGAGCTAAGCGAGGGCCACATCTGAAGAACAGCAAAGCGTCCAGTTTAGCTGGTGTGCAGAACAATGAGAAGATATGGTATGTGTGCAGCTAAAGAGGTAGCCAGGGGCCACACATGGTGAGGAGCCATGAGGGTGTCTGTATTTCATGAAAGGTGACCTCATGAGAAGAGGCCTAGAGCTGACGTCAGAAGGCCTGGCTTAAATTTCCTCTCTCTGCCATATATCAGGAACAAGGTTCTAGTCAAGTCACAACTTCTTTGGGCCTTGGTTTCTTCATCCGAAATGGGAGCACGGTAAAAATGGGAAAGAAACAACGGGGGCTGAGGTGATACACACTGTGTGGGGAATGAGTCTAAAGAATGTGGTAATTATCTGTGTGCAGGGAGCTGGGGCCGAGGATTGCAGAAGCCTGGGGCTGAGTGATTAAGGGAATGATGTCCCATCAAAAGAGAGAGGGAAGTGACAGAGAAGATGAAGATTGAGGGGCTGGGGCATGGGTTGGATACTTCCCACACAGACCAACAGACTATTCTGCAATCAGTCAGGCAGCAATTGTTAGAAAGGGACTTGACAGTCCAGGCCCAGTTCCTCGGCTGTCTCTCACCCCTGCTGGAATTTCCCACAGGATGGCAGGAAGCTGAGTCGAAGCATCAGCTCCTTTCACCTTTTGGGTGATCAGGCAACAAACTCCCTTTCATTTGAAACTTCTGAAACAAGCTGTTTAAAGGCCACAGAAGCAAGGCTGCTTTGAAGCCCTTCACTCTTGACTTCTGACTGAATCTCATTTATGTAATATGCCTTATATCCTGACCAGGCTTAATATTTTTGGTGTGTTTGAAGGTTAGTGTTCTTCCAATTTCAAAACTGCTATATCTTTAGTTATTTTTTTAGAATATAAAATATAACCACAGGATTTTTGAAATTGAAATTCCTAGAAATGGCTACATAATACACAGGGAAAGATGGCTCTGTGGAGAATTTACTGTTGTATTATTTCCCACACTTACTTTTGGCCCCAGGAACCTCCCCCAGTCAAGCAGTAGAGTGTGAGGGGAGCATTGCCCCAAGAAGCAGTGGCAGAGAGGAACCAAGGAACAGAGAGAGTAAGTTCCTGGACTTTAAAAAGCAATAGTCTAAGCAGAAGGCAGAAAGATTCGAAGGAACTTTTGTTGAATAAACTCTTCTTCTTGCCTCTCCTGGGTGAGATAAAGCTTCTCTGAAGATGGAGGACGAGGAGACAAGAAAAAAAGAAAGCCTCAGGAAAGATCCAAATTCCAGCTCACTTTGGGCAGAGTCTGGGGTGGGGGCAGCAAGGAGGGGAGAGTTGGATGATAGAGCTCTCTTTAAGTTTGGGGATTCAAAAGTGGTGAGGCTGCCTGCCCCGATCCCACAGGGAACTCTGAGAGGACTCAGTCATGCTGATGTTCCCCGTACCACTATGGCATGGAGGTCAGGGGGCAATAGACACAGCTCCATGGGGTGTCAGAGCAGAGAGCTTCTGCTAAGTTCCCAAGTCTCCATTCCCGGAGAGGTGAGGAAGAGCAGGCCAACCCTTCCGATGTCCCTGAGAACGTGAGCTGACAGAGCAAGAGAGCTTGCCCTACAGAGGACTTGCTTTCATGTCAAGGGGACACAGCCACGGGTGGAAACATGGACTAGGAACTGGAAGTCAGGTAGGGTTGTGCCATTTCTTTGGACACCAATATGGAAGAACGACCACACTCAATAATCAGATCAATGCCAGCACAAGCAGTCACAAAGCCCCCGTACCATAATGCTGACTAAGCCCTTGGAACAAATTCTACCCAGGGAAGCAGAAGAGACAGAATAGCAATCCTCAATTTGTCTGATATCAGACTTTAAGTTTGATATGATAAAGAAATCACCAACACATTGAAACTTACCTGTAGGTCAATTGATTATGTTTTCTGAAATCAGTTAATGTAGATATTAAGTTCAGGTTTAGGAAAATACAGAAAGTTATATTTTTATTCCTGATTGTGTAGACTAAAAATAGCATATGCACTTGGTCTAGTTCATAGAGCCTGACTCTTCTCCAATGATCTAGTTATTTCTTATACTATGCTACAATCGCTGATTAAGTCACACTAGTCCCTTTATTCCTAGTAAAGGGAATTTTTCTTCTCTGAAAGTCAATTCCATTGATGAAGCCCAGAATTCTCTGGAAAAAAATGTAGTGTGAAAACCATGCAGTTCATCACTATGGATGCAAAGGCTAACCAACTCAACTAAATGAAACAGAAATAAAAGATGGGATTCCTCTCCCCACCCAACCCCCATTCAATTGCCTGGACAAGAAAAATTTAACCCAAATGTGGAAAATACGCAAAATGGCAATTTCTTGATTCTCTGATAGCATGCTAGAGCATTTTCTAATAATCCTACTTAATCTTAATCTAATACTCTCGGATAGTGTCATAGTATATTTAACTAACAATCTACACCAATAAAGAAGCATGCAGTTTATAGCCCCATAGTGTTAGAAGTTAACCTGTAGAAATTGATATATTGTTATGATTTTACACCTGGTCAAGAGCTTGATCACAAAAATGATTTAGTTTTATTGCCCTGTAGAAATTTCGCCGGTCTTGTGCTTGATTTAGCAATCTTATTTCAGTTTTGCTTTCTTGCCTAACTATATAAATCCCTGTTCTCCAAATGCTCTTGGAATCAGCTCTTTTATCTTCTACACAATTCTATCATTAATGGGTTAAATAAAAATACTCAAACACTTGCTAAAAATAACTTTAAGAATTGTGCTCTTGCACTCCAATTATAAGAAATAATATGTAGTTATCATAATAAAAAATTATAGTTGACACACCATCTAAAACATCCCAGACAATCTTTTGAATCCACACTGAGCAATGTCAATTAAGAATAACAAGTTCTTAACCGTAGTGGAGGGCAGGTAGGTGACCCAGAGGGAAGAAAGAGGCCTCCTGCTTTCAGGAGAGTGGACTGCTGCAGCAGCCATTGGAGAATGGTTTGGCCACAACCTTAGTTGTTTCAATATTTTTCTTGAACAAATGGATTTAATAGAAGCTTAATAACTGAATTAATGATTAATACTCACTGTGGGTTAAATGTACTCTGTCTGAGGTTCTAAAAAATTAAACTACTCCCCAAATAGGAGCCAACACATGGATAGATTCTAAGTTGTTGGTGCTCACATTTCTATAAAGGAATAATTTGGTTAAATGTCTATATGTATAAAATGGTATGGTTTATGTGCAAAAGAGTCCACAGGAACCTAAGGTCCTTAATGTCTAGGTTTCTCATTACTGTGGGCTCATCTGTCACCATCCTCAACACTCAAATTATAAAAAAGACACCTGCACTCGAATGTTTATAGCAGCACAATTCACAATTGCAAAGTTATGGAAACAACCCACGTGCCCATCAATACAGGAGTGGATTAATAAAATGTGTACCATGGAGTACTATTCAGCTATAAGAAACAACGGTGATATAGCACCTCTCGTATTTTCCTGGGTAGAGCTGGAGCCCATTCTACTAAGTGAAGTATCCCAAGAATGGAAAAACAAGCACCACATGTACTCACCATCAAATTGATATTAATTGTTGGGAAGGTCGGGAGGAGGGAATGTGTATATTCACACCTAATGGGTGCAGTGTGCACCGTCTGGGGGATGGACATGCTGGAAACTCTGATTTGGGTGGGGCAAAGGCAATACATGTAACCTAAACATTTTTACCCTTTGTAATATGATGATATAATAAAAATTTTTTAAAAAAGAAAAAGGAAGGTAAAAAAAGAATCAAATCAAAAGCATTAATAAATGATTGTTAAGTTAATGCAGTCTTTTAGGACATTATTACATTTTTTACATATAAATTGACTAGTGAAACAATTGATTTTGCTTGACAAATTTTATGGCAAGATCTTTAAAGAAGTTATAAACAGCAATTTCTAACACTTCTATAAGCTTTTATGCAATAAATATTATTTTGCAAAATTACACTGGACTATAAACTGTTTATTATAAATGACCTTTGAAATGTGATACTGTTCCTTTTGTGAAATAATTAATAGATTTTCAAAATGAAACCAAAAATTTAGCAGTTCATTTATTGTCCCACAGCAGTTAGGAAATGAAAAATAATCTAACTTTCAAAATTAAGGTTTAAAGAGAAATATAATTTTTTTTTAATTTTGATGACTGAACTGCTTCTGTGTTATAGTCATTATAAAATACGAAATAATTTTACTAAAAATAGATAAGGAAATATATTTATTTTATAATTAAAGCTGTACAATGAAAATTAAATTATTCTAGAGTGCACTAGCATGTTAGAGTCAATAATTTGATTAAAATGTCAGCCATTTTTACATCTTTAAATAAAGGTAAAAGTAGTTTTATAATGATTAAATGAATTCATATGAATAAAAGGCTGAATAATGCTTGTCATACTAAACACTCAGAACTATTAGCTACTATTATTATCATCACTAATGATTATAATCTCAACTGATTATATATATAGAGTTGAATAAATTCAACAATGTTATGTTTGTTTAATATTACGTAAGTCTGAAATACAGAGCACAGTAGTTTACTTAACTGCCTTTGTGCTATTTCTCCCCAACTCTGGTCATTAGATCCATTTGGTAATGTGGTCTTCAACTTCTGGCCTCAAGGGATCCTCCTGTCTCGGCCTCCCAAAGTGCTGGGATCGCAGGCGTGAGCCATCGTAGCTGGCCTGCATTCGGTAATCTGCACATCGACACTGCCAGATGAGCTGAGCAAAACATAAAGTCAACCAGACTACTGTTTTTTATTGTCTTCAAGACATATTTTTCTTTGGCAAGACATTTCCATTTTAGTAAGAAACATGCAAAGCTTTAGAAATTTCCGTCCTGCTTCCCACCACCTTCTAAAATTAAGGTTTCAATTTACCTTCTAAATTTAAGGTTCTACCTCATGCAAACATCTCACAAAGCCGTCTCTCACAATGCTGTGAATTTCTGTGGGATTTGTCATCTGCGTCTTCCTGGTCACACGCTGGTCTGCATTGGCAGCATCGCTTATTGACAGTGCTGTTAGGATCATCCTCTCCACTAAGTCACGTGGCCCTAGAAAGCCTAAGATGACTGTATTTCTTTGAATTCCCACAGCACTTGTTTTCATAAGATGTTCCATTTTTTAAATACATGTACCAATTGATTTACAAAGTTAAATCAATGATTCATTATGAGCAGTAGTTCCAAATACATTACAATTTGTTCCAGGTTATGATGTATTTTATTAAAAAGAAGCTTTTTGATGTTAGAGACAATTAGAAGTTTGAGTGGACGTCCTCTCCAGGTAAGAGAGGGACGTACACGCAAGCAAGCACAAGGAAACGTGCGTAGGAAAGCAGAGAAAGAAGCTGTAAATCAATTGCGCGTTTAACATAAAACTGCTCCAAATTCTGGCATTGGGATTTAGAGGATTTTAAGTAAAAGATGTAGCTGAATCTTAGATCTGTTGATGGGAAAGAAACAAAGATTCTTTAAAATAAAAACATTCCAAAGACTGACAAAAGTAAAATGAGTGATTCAATGAGGCATTGCTCTCGCCAACCACGGGCAAGACAAGTGGTAGTAACGTCACGTTTTAGAATCAGGAATGAAACCACCGAGAGACAGAGTGAGACGCCCGCTCACCTGCTAACCGTGTCTACTGCACAGTCTCCATTTTGCTTCCTCAGCAACCACTTTGAACAGTGCTTCTCTCCCATTCTGAGTCCTTATTTACCTGGGGCTCTTCTAACCCTGTAGTCCTAAGGCTGAGCCCAGTGGAAGAAAGAACAGATGACGGAGATCAGATAGACAGCTGGAGATTAAATTTCTGATTCACATTCACGCTGTTTGTGCCTTTGTGTACAGTTGTTACTGATGTCAACCTTATTCCTGTACTTCCTGGTTTCATGAGTCAGTAAAGGTCATTCTATTGTTTGGGCTTGATTTGCCATTATTCTGAATCGAAAGGGTCTTGGCCTTTATAGCAATGACTATACACATAAACACACACACACACACACGAATGTGCTAGTCCCTTTATTAATGTGCATTGGGTCAAAATTAATCTCACAAGAAGGGCACAATTATAAAAGCTTCAATGGAGCATCACTCATTTTTATTCTTCTCAAATTATTGGAAATGTTCTTTTACTTAGAGGGTCTATATCTGGAATACATATATATATTTATATATGCATATATATACACACCATCTTCCCCTTACAAGATTGATATCTACAAAATAACACCTTCAAAAATATTTTATATTGATTAATTGAACCAAAAATATTTTTCATGAAGCTACTGTAGTCTAAGCTCCGGTAATACAATGACAGCCAAATATTGATATGACTTTTACCCTTGTAGCTTTTATAGTTTAGTAGAAGGGATAACTATGATAAAATAATCACTCATATAAATGAAAAACTGTAACTACATTTAGGATAGACAGATTTAATATAATCATGGGAGTAAGGAAAAGCTAAGAACCAACAGGTAAATACAAAAGCTAACATGGTTATAACCCATCCAAAGAATGAAACAGAGAAGCATTTTCTTTGTGGATATAAAACCGCTAAAATACAAATATTCAATGCAACAACCAAGACATTAAGAACAAAAATACCTCTTAAAACATCCTAAAAGATATAGTTAGTAATTTGTAAACATGTTGTACAGCAGTACTTATATTCTTTCAAATCATAGGTACTTATTTTCTTTTACTTTTCTCAGCCTCATTGACTATCATCAATATGCATAACTGAATATTACTAAATTATTTTCTCTTAGAGATCAATGATTCCAAAAGCAATTATTCAGATTAATTTGTTCAAAAGCCCATATTAGATTTTGAGGGAAAACAAATGAAGTATTTGCATTAACTCCTCTACTTTTATAATCTATGCAACATGCACACACGCAAATACACACACATACACACGCATGCACACACGAGCACGTACTTTTAAACACATTACAGCTAGAGAATATGATGTGAACTTTACCAGGAAGGATTGCACATAAAATAATTGCTCAGGACAGAAGGAATGAAGCCACTAGAGATGGTAAGAGAACATCAGTTGGAAAAGGATTGTTGGTAGAATAGTTAGACATGTCTACATGGTTTGGTGAGAAAAAGTGAGAGGGTATTCTCTCTTCTAGAGGTAAGTAAGAAAAAGGATACCTTAGGGATGGGAGCATTATGGCCCCAGAGTGGGGGGACAGAGGAGAATTGCAGCCAACCTACAATGGATTTGCAGCTTGAGCAAGAAATAAGCTCTTGTTGTTTTAAGACTGAGATTTTGGACTTCTAAACCACAATATAAGTAAGTCCAACTTAATATTGCTCACCTATGGCTGTCATAATCCTAGTCCGTGTGTCCAAGACCTAGACAAAATTTATAACTTACGGAATTAAAGACGAGGTGGAAAATACGAAAAAAATCATTGAAACATTGTCGGTGCTTTGAAATATTAAATGGAGAGCAAGGCACAGAACGTAAAATTGTTTTTGAGATGCTGAGAGCAGGAGGTTAAAAGAAATAGAGACCCTCCTTACAAAGCTTATGAGATAGAAAACTTGAATGGATTTCTGCCCTGCTAAGAAGTACACGCCAGAGGGACAGTTGGTTGATTTTTGTTGAAGATTCAAAATTTGAGAAAAAGTTAAAATATGAGTCTCATAATGCCGATTTTCTAAACACATGCAAAGAGACAATTACTAAAGAAGGTATATAGGGAAGTATAAGATTGAAAGGGGGACATTAACAAGAGTGAAATACTCAGAAAACAGCATAGAAAAGAGTCTGCAAGGAATTAGCTGAAGCCTTGGAGCCTTTGATATCAGAGTTGGGTTGTGTGTGGTGAGGATATTATTGAAGTGGCAGGAAAACAGGTCTGTGCAGTTCATGGGTGAATGAAACCTGACAATTGGGTCCGCGGCAGATCACTCGGTCCTCAATTAGTTGTAAGAAATACACAAAATGAAGTCCACACTTCTGAGCAAGGAAAATAGCACCGCAAATGAAACACGAGGAGAGAACACTTTAGGGAAAGGAGGAAAACTAGGTAATCGATGTACAATTTTCAAGGCTGCAGGTACTCCACTTTAACGTGGGAGGGAGTGGTAAGTGGACATCAATACGCTTTTCAGGATACATGCTCCGGGCTGTGGAGTAGCCAATAATCCTTGAAGAAATTGTTAGAATGACAATGGCGGCATATAAAGAATTACAGCCAAGCCACCTTTAAAAAGCAGCGTTCATCTGTGAATCTAGAGCAATCTCACAAGGCAATCGCCTGTCTGGAGATGTTTCTCATACAACGGCATCGTAATGTAGCAATCGATCAAAACTGCGTAAGTGTTGACAGCGCGACACCTGTGTTTTTAATGTTTGCGTTCAAATTCAGTGTCAACAGGAATACCTCGAATGGTTGCTCTTAACCCTTGGATTGTTTTTGTGATGCCCATGTGACTAGTCATGGAGTACGGGACATGCAAATGCCTACAAGCTACAGTATGGCTTATAAGAATGGAACTTAGTAGAATAAACATCCAACTCTTTGCAATAAAAAAAAAACCTTTGAATCATCTTGAATTTGGGTTAAGAGATGTCACTTAAAACTCATGAATTGTCATAATTGAGGAACTTACATTGCCTTGTAACAGCAAAGTTTTAATAAACATGAGATGGCAATTAAAAGAACATTTTTGACACTTCTTGAGGGTCATTTTAACAGTCAAAAATCAAGTTCTATTGTCTTGTTTGAGAAAAAAGTAATTCAAACTGCCAAAATATAGCAATATTAGAAGCAAACAAAACAACCTAAGCTCTTCACCATTCATTATTTATAACCAATAAAAAACAAATGTGATGACTAAGAAATAATTTTCCATGGTCGATAACATTTCTAAATTGTAACGAAAATGTAACTTTGTGCATTTTCTAATCTGTGCTCTAGATATCTGCATGACGCAGAGAGAAAATTGGTAATTTAATAGAATGAAATGTGAGATAACCTGCCTTCTGATAGTATCAGAATTTACACAGATGCTCCAGGAACTAACATTAGCAATATTGACTTAGATCTTCCAATTACAGAAAGCAATCACTGTGTTTAAATAAAACATTCTTGTAAACATCCTTCTCTCCATCCGTAAGCAGGTAACCTCACCCCCTATTCTCAGTTCTCTAGCAACCAAAAGAATTAGGCTGACTAATTAACAAAGAGGCAGTGTCTTGTCAGTAGTGGGCATATATATATATATATATATATATACACACACATATATATATATGGTTAACATATAGTATATATATGGTTAATATAATCCAAGTATATCAATAATTGCTTTAAAAAACAAATGTTCTAAATACATAATTAAAGGACAGAGATTGTCAGAATGGGCAAAAAATGATAACTAGATCTAAATGTAAAACACAAAGTATAAACCTTCTTGAAGAAACACTGGGCAAATATATACTGTCTTGAGCTTAATAATGAGTCGTTAAATACAAAACCAATAGCTCAATCCATGAAAGAAAGAGGAAGCTACCTTTATTAATATCAGTAACTTCTGCTTTGAAAAGGATGTGGTAAACTGAATGTAAAGATAAATCAAAGGTTTAAAGAAAATGTTTGTACAACACGTGTGTAAAACATGTTATATTTAGAATTTACAAAGAATTTTTAAATCTTAATAATAAGACATCAAAAAAGCCCATTTAAAAAAATGGGCAAAAATCTATGAACAGACACTTTACCAAATAAGATACACAGATACAAAATAAGCATATGAAAGATGCTCCCCATCATTTTTCATTAAGGAAAAGCAAACTGAAACAAGGAGATACCCATCTGCACCTATGAGAATGGCTGAAATTCAATAACATGACATCACCAATTGCTGATGACGACGCAGGACAACTGGAACTCTCACTCGTTGCCCGTGGGAATGCAAAATGGCACAGACACTCTGGAAGACAGTACGGTGGTTCTTTTTAAAGCTAAAAGGAGTCTCATCACATGATTCAGCTTTCTCACTCCTAAATATTTACCCAACTGATTTAAAAGCATACGTCTACGCGGAATTCTACACGTCAATGTTTATAGCGGCTTCATTCATAATTTCCAAACCTTGGAAGCAATGAAAATGTTCTTCAATAGGTGTGTCGGTTAATAAACCGTGATATATCCACAATGGAATAATATTCAGCGCTAAAAAGGTTACACGCTGTATGATCAAGCCAGGAAAAGACATTGAGGAACCTTAAATGCCTATTACTAAGTGAAGAAAGCCAAGCTAAAAAGGTTACACACTGTATGATTCCAACAGTATGACATTTTTGAAAAGGCAAAACTACAGACAAAAGAGCAATGGTTGTCAGGGGCTGGGGAGGAAAGGGGCAGAATCGGTGAAGCCCGGGCGATCATTTTCGTGCAACGAAACTTCTGTATGACAGTCTAACGGTGAACACCGAGACAATGGATGTGTATCAAAAACCATAAAACTTTACAGCACAAAGTTTAAACCTTAATATCGGTAATAGTATTGAGGTTCCTTGGAGAAGTTGATGATTTTAAGATTCATGTATGAAATACAAAAGAGAAGCTCAGACCACTTTGTTGTGCAAGAAAGTAAGGAGGTGCTCAGTGCGTGCACACACACACACACACACACACACACACACAGGCATGCCCAATGATGGGGGTTATGTCAAGAAATACAGAAGTCCACTGCAACATCATTCAATGACCAAAACTAGAATAATTTGACCAATAAAATAAAGTAGCATTGGTTTATCATCCAAAGCATAAAATACACTTTCATGGGCCCAAGTTGTAAAAAATGATTGAATAAATCAATAAATGAGGGAGAATACAAAAATATCCCCTGCAAGAGAAATCCAAATTTATAGAGACATTCTAACCTGAAAGAGTTGTATCATGACTCCCCTGTCCGTAACCATGGGCTGTCTATAGTGACTTTCTTCCAAAGAGTACACTATGGAAAGGGAGAAGGGGAGAGTAAGCTTAAAGTGGAAAGACCTGCGAAATGCTACCTCAAGCTAGATGATCACGGTTAAAATCAACAGTGTTAAGTCATATTGATAACATACATCCTTAATATGGTGTGAACAGAATGGTACTCTACTTCTGTGGCGTTCCTTTCAAAAACAGATCACCCCAGTTTAACCATGAGAAAAACATTGGATCCCAGCTGAGAGGCAGTCTAAAACATGTTGCTAGAGATTAAAACAAGGAATTCTGACAGCCCAAGGAGACAGGATAAGTAAAGATAACGTGGTATCGTGGACCAGGACTTAGGACAGAAAAATGGCAAGTAGAGCTGAGAAAATCTGAATGAACTTTAGTTAAAAATTATGCATCAATCTTGGTTTATTAATGGTGAAAATGTACCTTAACAATATACGGTGTTAATGTAAGTGAAACTTTATACAATTTTTGTAATATTTCTGTAAATATAAAACTATTCTAAAAAAGTTTATTTAAAACATTTAAGACAAGCCAAGAATGCAAAATCTTATTTCGAGAAATCAGAAAAATAAGAGCAATATAAACCTAAAGTAAAAGAAAGAAAGAATAATACGCAAAAGCAAAGCTGTCACCCAGTCACCTGTTTCTGCATCTGACTCCCATTTTCTGTATGTCACTTTGCTTTTCCTGTCCATGAATGTTACGTAATCAAGTGGCAGTGCCGAATTGCTCTGAAGCTGTTCTAGTTCTGAGGGCTGCTTAATGAGTGAATCATTATTTGTTCACTTAGACTTTGTTAAATAATTTGTCTAACACTTTCTTTGAGCAGCCTAAATTATGTTTTTATTTAAGTGTATGGCCCTAAAGTTATAAATTACCATACTATGGTATTTAACTACACCACTGAAATTTTGTTGTATGGCATTATTACCTTTTGGTTCTCTTTTGTGGAAGAAAGACTTGAGCTCCTTGCCTTGTACATAAGTAAAAACTATTAATCATTCATCCCAATTCACAGAAAGCCAGGGTTCAGGTAATGCTCATCTGTTAAGATGCCGTAATGCAATTTCAGATTAAATGCCTTCTGTCAAATGTTGACTCCCCAGAAGGCTTTAGAAAAACACATTAATCAAGCAAAACTAAGTTTATTAGATTCAGTGCAGTCACAGAGAACACTACCTTGACCAAATCTTAATATTCTAGTATCTCAAATTGGGAAAATCAAGGAAGAAAAATTACAAGGATTTAGAATTCAGACTGGACGAATTTAAGGTAAGTCTTTCAAGCCTGATGTCTGTTTTGAGTTTGGGCAGAGTTTATGGCATAGTACTTTGTAATTTCTATTTTATTTTCTATTTGATCCAATAATATTAAAATGTTATTTTAATGTATGGTTTTGTTTTGGTGTTCAATTGTAACTTTATCGTTTGGTTATGGGTTTCTGACCATTTGCATTCTGATCAAAGAACTGATGTGTACGGCACTCACTTTTTGAATATTTGTTAAGTATAATTTTTGTAATATTTCATGCATTAGAAAAATTCATGTTATAGTGTGTCAGTAGACATTTCTATATATGTTTGTTTAGTTCAATGTCTGTGTATTGTCTAAATTTCCTTTAACCTTAGGTAATTTTTTAATTTAAAAAAATTTTACTTTAATGAAATATTTGTCAGTCTCCTTCTGTAAAACTAACAGTTCTAGGTATTTTCATTACTAGTATATTCATTTCTGCTATTTTATCTCTTTTCTCTCTCTTTTCTTTTCCTCTCTCTGGCCTTTTTTTGATTGAGTTTAAAATGTTTTTTTCCTCTCTTATGTACATGCTGCTTATAATTTATAAATTCTACCTTGATTCTTAAGGTGATTACCCTTGAAGTTTTACTATGAATTTTTAAATTATTGAAGGCAAAAATCAGTCATTATTTCTACCCGTTTTCCAAATAATACAAAAATACTAAGACTATCTTACTCCAATTTCCCTGAATATATCATATATTATCATTGTTGTTACAGCTTCACAAATTAGGCATAAGTGTTAATATTTATTCAGAAAAAATATGCATTGCTATCACTACATCTTCCTCAGTTTCTTTGTTCCACGTTCCCCAAATGTTGAGCAGTATGTCGGTTTTTGCCTCAGGGCAGCAGCAGCTTCACTGTTTCTTTTATTGTCTAAAGCGGAATATTTTTGCAATACTTTGTTTGATTTGAAATATGAAATATGGTTTATCCACTAAGTTTTTCTCATCTCCACTGATTTCAGTAGATACTGTTTGCATTGTCACTGTATGCTAAGCAGGAATTTCATGAGAGAATGATTTTGAGTTTTCAGGTAGTTGACTTAAATGGATGCACTTTTATATATATCTATAATCTATTGTTATTTTCTAGTGTTATAATTGTATACTTTCAGCTTTTAGAAATTTCTTCATATTTTTATTTCCCCCATAATAAATCTGTGATCCGTGATCACTAGTCAAGAATGTTGATTCTCAACGTATTTTTACCTTGATTTTCATATTCCATACATACGATAAATTTTTCATATTTATGCATATGTTCAATAAATCTTATTAATTGCATAGTATTCACTGTAGAGCTGCAAACTCTAAATCCTTTCCTTCACTCATTGATCTATTATATTACTAGTTGGAAATTTGTTATAATTTTTATCACATTCCTTTGCCTTCTTTCACTCTTGCAATGAAATATTACAGATATATAATCTCAGTTGGTTTATATAACCCCTAAGTCATCCATAACCAGCTGACAATTAGACCAAACTCACTGTTAATCATTAGAATGAGAGAGGTTTCCCCGCATCCTGGTACCTGCACATTTGGGTTGTGATGTAGGGCAACCCTCTGATGCGTAACTGAAGGCAGGACCCTTTAAACAGAGCCCCTCAGTATCCTCACTGTTCCCCAACTGCCACGTTTTTCTCTGTGACAACACATATATTCTTTTGAAGGAACATTTTTTCTTAAATCTCACTTACTGATTATTTCATAATACTGATAATTTAGCTTTAAAAAAACCTCAACTTACAGCTGTTATTTCCCCTCCTTTGCCCTAGTATCGTGTTTTATTAGAAGAACACAAGAAAGCGCTACCAACTTCCACTCCTATCATTTACGGGGTCTGAGAATTTCGGGTTACGTGCACGAGTATGGACGCGTGGAAAGCAGGTGCAGAAGCTGAGTAGGAAGCGGTGGAGTCCTCTTTCCAGGGGCAGCTCAGGGAGGTCCGAGTACACCTGTGTTCACAGAGCGGAGCTGTCCAATTCAAGAAACGAGATCACTATGCCAACAGGATTTCACTCGTTGTTCCAGGAAGACTTGCCAAGGAAGAAAAAGCATAAACCAATGATTAACTTTGCTTTTCACTGCAGGAAGTTTCTGCAAAACGATTTACCCAGACAAACACTTAACTCCTCTGAGAAAATGTGTCAGGACGGAAGCTTATTCGCCTGGGCAGGCAGGTTGCTGACCAAAGACGCATTTCCTTATCAACACTTGAGCTTCCTGTTGTCGTGTCCACAAATTCCAAACTGCTGTTTTACAACATGTTTTCCAGCTCAAGCCCCTAATTTGAAAGACCTTCCTTCGGCTACTTGAATCCACACCCGGAAACCCTAGAACTGTGACTCTGGCCACGTGGTGTTCTCAGTTACTAGCATAAGGACAATACACCCACCTCTGCTTGATCAACACGCTTCCTGGGGGACTTCAGGAGAATGAAAGTCAAAGGGAGGGCTGAGGGGACAATTGACACATTTTACGTGAGGAAACAGGTGGGAGAAAGAGGTAGAAAATATCTTTGTACTTATTTTCGGTTACTATTTTACGAAAACACATCTTGGTTTATTGGGTGATGAAACCTCTGTAGATTTTCTCATTTCAGTTCATGTGCCTTAAAATTAAGATGGGTTCCTTATAAATTCAAATATACCATCATTAGTATAATGTTTGGCCTTATAATTTTCTTTATTTTAAATGTCTTCAATGTATTACAAGAACAAATTGGGAGAGCCTGCATCTGGGCTGTCAGTTCCCACACTGAAAGAAGGACACCCATTTGAAATAGTCCTCTTCACCTTCAAAGACACAGTATCCCAAGTGCTAACTTCCCTTTTCCTGCCACAGGTGTGGTGTGAGAGGGACCAAGAACAGGCAAAGACAACTAAGGGGTCAGAATTTGTGTGGCTAATTTTTTTTTGTTTAGTTTAAAATTTAAAAAAGTGTGTGACGTGTAATAATTTACAATTGGACAATTCAAATAAAACATTGACTTAATTTGAATCATGCTTTCAAATTTGACATTTCTAAAATTCTAATTGTGACTTGCCAGTTTTAAAACAAGGGATAGCTCAAGAGCATGAAAGTTAAATTATAGTGGCACGGTCCATTAGAGGCCACAGCTGTAATCTGTGCAGATGTTTTGGTTTTATTAAATAAGAGCATTAGTTGCTTGACAATTATTTATGTAAGCTAATATAATGGCCTTTGGTTACGGTGATCAAAGTTCACATTTTTAGGCCGATATAGAAACTATTGAATAAACAGTTGTACTTTTCATCCGCAACAATTTGGCGGAACGTCCAGTCATTTCAATATATTTATGAAACCAGCCACTGGTATTTAATCATTCTGAATTCTGTAGAATTGACACTGTGCAGCTCAACCAACAAATAGAATAATTAATAACTAAGACAAAAGTGGAGAAAATTACAGCAATACCTGTAGCTCTTTTGAAATATTTTATACATTTTGTAATTGTTACTGGAACACTTATTGTCATATAGAACAAAAGTTATTCAAATAATCTGCTCTAGATGTCAAATAAGCTAGGTTTGCTATTGCTGGGGTTCAAAATAGGAGATACTATTGTCTAGTGTTTTTTTGTTTGTTTGTTTGTTTTTTTCCCAAGCATAAGTAGCCTTACAAATTTCAGCTGTTAGGAATTAGAGGTTTATTTGATATTCAAATGTAACATTTTAGCATCATATTCGAGAAATTAATAAAATTTTTCACTTGGATTAAAAAGAAACAGTTTGACTATTTTGAAGGCCCAAAAGATTTTAATACCAACAGATGGATTGAGAAACATCTTTCAGCGATAGAAGTTGATTTATCTATTGTGCATTGACCTTTTTGTTAATTAGTAGCTTAAATGGTTTCTTTTCGTGTAGCAAATGAACTCAGGGGTGTGTGTTATTTTGTGTAAGAAAACAGTAAATTGCCTGTATTCATTAATTAAAATAAGGGTTTAAGCATGATTTTTCAAAATGTACTTGCATGATAATTACTATTCCGCTACATTCTTCCAAATGCAGGCACCAGTATGTCTAATGAAGCCCTTGTTAAAATATTTTTCTCTTAAATTTATCTCAATCCTGATGAACAATCTTTTGATGTATTTGGTAGAGTAGTCTCAATTTTATAAGAATGTATGTTTACATAATTGCATATTTACAGAAAAGAGTTTCACCTTTTAGTAAGACAATATTCGTCCTATGGTAATAAAGGCCTTGTGACATTAGGCATGAAATGTTTAAGTAGGGAAACATCCGAGGCTTAGTAGGGTGTATAGGGGAATTTTTAATGAAGTGGCAATATCATCGTGTCCATGTATTTCTTCAGTAATAAAACTGATTTTTCACCTTGAAATCTATTCAGAAATCAACTTGACTAATAATGTTAACAACGGTAATAACACTATTAATAACAATGGCAACATATATTAAGTGATTACCACATCGTATTTACTGTTCTACCTTCTTTTCAAGAAATTATTCATGTAATCTTCTCAACAAGCCTTTGTGATAGGTATTATTCCCTCCCTTTACAGACGGGGAAACCGAGCACACAGTATGTGGATACCTCGCCCGAGTCAAACAGCCCATGGAAGTCCAATTAGAGCCTATGAAATATTCAGAACTGCAGGACATTTTCTCCTCAGCATCCTAACTGGTGACCATTCCCGAATTGAGTCAAGCAGACCGCTAACATTTATAAGAATGTTTTAAAGGAATCAAAGCTCCGCAGAATCCGATTCACATGATGACAAGTTATAGAGAGCCTTGAGCAAGGAAGTCTAAGTGTAAGTTTAGCCTTAAGATTCTTGCGTTTAAGAACAGTCCGTTCAAGCACAGATAGAATTGGGCGAGAGCCTGGGAGTGTGGCCACAGAACGTGCACCAAGCGGAGAGGGGGTGACTGCAGCCGATGCGCACAGACACTTCCATGGAAGATCAAGCTCTCACGGGATCCCCGTTAGAGAATAGCGAGTACTTCATGTCAGAATCGATCTACATCTTGTATAACAGACATTTATTTATGTCGGAGTTAGAGTAAATCAAAATGCATATGCTTTTTATCAGGCAGATTTATTCATCCTCAACACACCTGTAAGTGCTCTCCAGAAAACTTATAACCTGTCTAGCCTCTGTTATACATCCATACTACTCTCGGTGAACCGCGTGAATTGGCTACGTGCAAAACACTCAGCCCAGTGCTCGGCACACAGGAGATTTCATAATAATGCTGACAAAATTATAATTGTAATCAAGACCCTGATGTTCAGAAAAGACAAGGTAGCTGTGCTGCGTATTATACTAAAGAGCAGCTTTTTCAGACTTCAAGGCAAGGGATCCTAATGATTCGGTCCCGAGAGTTCAGCATCCTGAGACACAGATGAAAGCACGGAAGAGGATACATGTCTCAGGCTGAGGAGGAGAAAATGGAGAATAAACACCCTGTTGGCCACTTTTTCTTCCCTTTAGCTATAAATGTTAGATAAACCTTTAACCCGCGAATAGATCAGCCATAGAGTTTGTGCACAGAGATGTAGCTGGAGAAGTGAGTCTTAGGATCCACCAATATGTGTATATCTATGGGTCTGTTATGTAAGTTTATGTATATAATATGTTATGTAGAGAGAAGGGTAGTGATATATAGATAGATGTATATGTGCTTATGCTCAAGTCTATTATGTCGTATTTATAAACATGAACGCCTAGAGTCAACATAGGAATATACATGTTTGTGTGCATGCATAACCTAATACACGGTGTAATTATTGAAAGTAAGTCACAGACATGACCATACTTGACCCACACATACTTCAGCATGCGTCTCCTGACCATGAGGGCCTTCTCTGTGTAACTGTGATACCATGACCATATCTGAGACAATGTTTCTTTGTTTTTTATGACATAGATTTTTTGAATGTCAAATCTATACTATTTTGTAGATTTTTTCCCCCCAATATTCTGGGTTTGTGTGATACTTCACTCAACGGTAGGTTTCGGGTAAACCATTCTTCTCCGGTACTACCAGGCAATAGTTTGTTCTCTTCGTGGCATCGCATTAGGATAAATGGTCACACGGTTTGCTACTTAGTTGAGGGGGACCGCCAGGTCTTTCCCTTGCATGACAGGGGTCAGCGCCTCCCTTTGCTGTCGGTCAGTGGTGCCGAAGGGGGACGCTCAGGCCGACATGAGTAACTTCTTCAGACAGTTCATCCTGTCTGGTGTGTGTTGATCACCCCCGAATCAACTGTTACATTGCTGTTTGTAAAATGATGATTTTTCTACTCTATTGTTATTTCTATATTTATCATTTCCTATTATTTTACAATAAATTACTTTCTTACTCTCCTTTTCTCTATTTGCATGTTATGTAAATTTCATAAATAACCTAAGGTATATTCTGCTCCAAGCAAATACTCTTCTTATTGTTCCAGAATAAAGTGCAAGGTTTTCCAACACTTACGTGATCTTACTTGAAATGACCTCACGGAAGTGACCCTGTGGCACTTGGCAGAATGACTCAAGAGTAAATAACAAGATGGCAAATTCCTGAGCACATATAGTCATTTAAGGGAATATTTTAAACAAACTTAGAGAAATGAATCTTTTAAAATGGTTGTGAATCATGAGCTGTTAAAATAGAAATTAAATTACTTTAACAGTTCAAAATGTTAACTCAGTGGCTCATTCTGTTTAAATATATTTATAGAGACGTCTCACCCACTGAATTCTTCCATTATTTCCAATGATGAACTTTCTGAAGTTAAGTTTTCCAAACTACGTAAGTTCTGAAACATTCTGAAATGTATCAAATAGAACATAAATTATGGACATTAAAGTGATTCCTATACATTTAACAACAAAACGTATACAACAAAAAATAAGCGAAAAGTCATTAATTACAGCTGTCAATTTATATTTTTGCTCTTGAAATAATGTTTAAATTAAACTGTAATTATTTTGATAAAATAATAGATTCTAAAGGTACAAAATTTATGATGAAATCTCATACCCTTCCATGGCCTTTTGGCTACTTAGTTCTTTCCAGTGGCGACCTCTCTTGTGTTCCTTGGGTATTATACGTGTCCACAGATCAAAATGTGTTTGTGTGAAGATGTACACACACACACACACACACACACACACACACACACACCTGTTATTTTTCCACAAATTATAGGAACCTTTAAATTTTTTCTTACTTGCTTAATTGCCAGTATATTTGGGAGATTCTGTGAGAATATATGCACAGAGCTACCTCATAATTTTTAACAGCTGTGTGGTATTCCATTAAACCAAAGTATCATAGTTCATTTGCTGACTACTTAGCATTTAAATATTGATACAATTCCTCATCTTTTAATACTTTAAAAAGCACTGCAGTAAATATCTTAGCCACAAATTCTTAGGAATGTGATTCCTGGGTGAAAGTATTTGCATTTTTAATTGTAACAAATCTCTCCAAATTGCCTTCCCATAGGAGCTATATTATGTTATCTTCCCACCAGTGATATATATAATAAATCTCTTTGCCAACAGTTTTTTTTATATTATGTTTTTTTCTTTAACAACTATTAAAGGATTCCATGTGTGTTTATTAGCTTATTTTAAAGATTATTAAAATTATGGCAAAAATTATTTGACTATTTATGAGGTGCCCAGGATGCTGGAAGTTACTGGAGACACTACTAGTGGCTTTGGTTAATCAAACAGGTATTGGTATTACACAAAGAATAACGCAAAGTGATGTGTTCACATCGTGACTGGCCCCAGTTAGTACACGACGTCAAGCAAAATAGTACCATAGAAGTGGGTGGAGATGAGTCTCAAAAACAAACCGCTTCCTAATATCAGCGTTTGTTTTCGTGAGCGAAATGGATACAGCTTGAACTCTCCTATATTAATTTTCCTTCCTTCCAGCAAGAACAGAAGGGCCAGGTTTGTTTTCCCCATTCTCTGTGACCCCTGGAGAGATCTCGTGGGAAATCAGATAAAGCTTCCTGAGAGGTTTGAAATGAATCTCTGTCACTACCAAGCAATTGTCTTGTACAAACAAAAACTCTTTGCTCCCAGAGGCCGACCCCACCATTTAACAGTGAAGCTGCCACATCTCAGTGCTCATTTCTGCGGCAGGAAGGCTGCCAGCTGGTCTTACGACAGGGCTACCAGCCTTCAAATTCCTCAGTATGTGTCATATTCCCCGATAGCTTGACAATCAGTAAACACTCTTTTTTAAATTGCTGAACACCATCTCTGAAATGACGTGCAATATTGGATCTTACTCTGTTTGCAGATGATCTGGATAAACAGTTCATTTAAAAATTTATTATAGGAAATAACAAATACATTAAGTAGCATCTGTAACCTCGAGTACTTGAAAAACAATTGGCGACATCACACAGTGAACGCTGTGGTCTTGCTTATGGATTGGTGCCTTGAGAGATGGGACGGTAATTAAGCAAAGAAAACAAACACATGTTCAGGTCACTCTATCAGCAAATCAGCAAATTATCTTCCACAGAACAGGACAGGAACTTTATAAGGGCAGTGACATTTTCTCTTTTATGCAAACACATACCTCCAAGTAGTTGACACTCAGTATATCCTTGTTGAATCAATAAATCAATGATGAAAATAAAGAAATCCTCTAGCAAACAGTCTACACTGGGGAACAATTTTCTTACCCTTGATCTCCAATCTTAATTGTATAATAAAAACATAAAAAGCAAGAAACCACATGGTACATGTTCTGAGATTAATTTTTCTGCCTGATCTTATCTCATTACTCGTGCTGACGAAAATAAAGAAAGATGACTTCCCTAATTAAATATAGTTTCTTTGTATTTTTTGGTCATTGGAATATAATTCTTTGAAAAAATCATGAAACTTCAAAATGAATAATAATGCCACACCATAAAAGATAAACCCAGAGTGTGCAGAAAAGTACCAAGTTTCCGCATTCTGCTTCCCTTGTCTCATCTTTGCTCCCAAATCATAATGGAGAAGTGCAGACTCCCCTTGGGACTGCCTGGTGACCAAAATACCTATTATCTACTGCCCCAATTTCTGATCTGTGATAAGGAAATTCTCTCCCATGATCACTGCCTTCAGGAAGAAGTTAGGAACACATCCTAATGACGTGGGTTTACATACTTTTATTCAGTAAGTTTGTTTGTCTAAGTGGGATAGCTGTGAGAGCAATTTAACAATGAGAGATTAATATGAAAGATTAAGTAGAAGAACAAGAAAAGCCAAAGATTTTTTTCTTTGACTAAAGAATATTTGGGGAAAAAAAGTCACACAAAAAGTGCCTCCAAGTCTGGAAATATGTTCTGAAATTCAAGGCTCATAGTAATTTCACCACCTAGAACAAAAATAACAACACATTTTAGAATTGGCTCTTTTTTCTCTATTCTTGAATCCTTTACGACATTCTTCCATTAATATTGATTACATTTACTATTTACTTTTTTTCCCACTTTGTCTTACCTACGTAGCTCAGCTGTTAGACAAAGGCTCATGTTCAGTTGGAGACCTTACATAGCAGGACGGATTTGTGCTTTTAAACCTGTGAGCATGCAGGTGATTCTAATGACGCACAGACTCAGGATTGGTGAATTCGCCAAGTTACGAAAATTTACTTGTAACCCGTCAACACTGGCGCCTCTTTCAGGATTGTTTGTGGACACGCGAAGAATGGTGGAGAGTGTGCGACATCCCACGCCCTCTTTGCAAGCTGAGGTCAAACAGGACAAAGCTCTGTTTTCTTGTTTCAGCTCTCGTACTATGGAACACAACAAATGTCCTTTTCACAGTATATTTAGTGCCAAGATTTTCACAATTGTGTGCACTTTGTTGTTGATTTCATTGTTCAGCATGACTTCTAAGCGCAGCACAGAAGTGCTGTTCAGTGTTCCTCGGTGCAAGAAGGTGGTGAAGCCTGGTTCAGGCATGAGTTATAGTGGGGCTGGCTGTGAGTTTAATGGTCACACACACACACACACACACACAGACCTATATGTGTACATATAAAAAAATCAGGTATCAGCCGGGCATGATGGCTCTGACTTGTCTAATATTTTAATGCTTTGTCCAGAGGAAGTTCATGTTTGTTTCAAATACCTAGCGTCCCTGAGAGTACCTGACACATGGACGGTGTTGAATGAATGAATGAATCATTTGAAAATACAAAGTTTCATAAATATTAACACTATGCTGTTTCAGAAAATATTCAGAGTTATGGAGAAGGTCTACTATTTTCACCTGCAATAGTGTAAGTTTCAGTTTGAATTACGGGGCAAAGTTGTATTTGGGGCAACATTATAATAGACACAAGGTGTATACTTCTACCTCGTTGAAAATTAAATTGTTACATGTCCTACCTCTCTCCTAGGATATTAAATATTATTAAAATCTTATTTTAGCTAACATACATACGACACTATGAGTAAGTCTTTCAAGTTAATATATCTGTGCTGTAATCACGAGCTTAAGTTTCAAAGAAATGATTTATGTGGGAATGTTTAGTTCATGGGTTGAAGAAAACTTTGGATGTCACTCAAATCACACTCCTATGTCAGGCTGTACTCATCATATTGATGAATGGGAAGGAACTGGTTCGTGTGTTGAAAAAAAAACTTAAGCTAATAGTAGAAGAGACGCTGTGTGCTATATAAAACCACTTTATTCTTTCATTGATATTAGATTTACATTTAAAGTGTAAGCAAAAATAGTTTTTTCTAAATTTTTTATGGAAGACCAAAGGATTTATGATAAGCCAAAACACATCTGAAAGAAAGCATAGACCTGCCTTACCAAATGTCAAGACTTACTGTAAAGCTATAGAAATTTAGATGAGGATGTTAAACAATTGGTGTGAGGATAGTTAAATAGACTGAGAGAATAGATTGGGGAGCCCAGACAGAGACCCACAAATATAGACCCACAAATATCCATACTTGCTATAAAACAGAAGGAGCAGAACAGATTGTGGGAAAAGGACTGGCTTTTCAAGGAAGGCATTGGGATATCTCTACTGATGCAGATAAAACTGAATGTCTAACTGAAATCACAGGGAAACAGTCATTTCAGGTGGATGAAAGACCTAGATATGAAAGAGAAAACTATAAATAATTTATAAATAAGGGTTTTAGAAAATAATATTTTTTAAAAAGCCTCCTAAATTAGAGGTAACTAAAATTTATAAACAAGACACCAAAAGCATCAATCAATCCTACTGGGAATATTGTTGAATTTGATTACCTTAAAATTAAGAATATTTATTCATCAAAATAAGCCTATGAGAAATTGAAAATAAGGACACTATTATAAATATACATATGTATGTATGTGTATCTATATATACTTATAATTTTGAATAACTGATAACTATTCTAGAGACTGTACAAATAAGTCTAGGATTTATAAGAAAAAGGCTTTGGAGTGAGTAGAGTAAGGGGCATTTCACAGAAGACACTATACAAATGGACGATAATTACAGACCAATATGTTTAACGTCATTACTAATCAAAAAAGGTCAATAAAATAAAATTGCTAGTCAAAATCACTAGCTATGTT
The DNA here is from genome assembly GCA_963574885.1 of Lepilemur ruficaudatus. Taxonomy (NCBI): domain Eukaryota; kingdom Metazoa; phylum Chordata; class Mammalia; order Primates; family Lepilemuridae; genus Lepilemur; species Lepilemur ruficaudatus. The sequence continues at coordinate 39,512 of CAUYRT010039985.1, forward strand.
TTATTGCTTAATAGAATTGCTGGTTACACAACTACTTTATTGTTAAAGTATTGCTAAATAAGCATCAATACATATTTTATATATTTTTGTGCATATATAATATATTTAACAATAAAAAGTAAAAAAGAAGAGAGAAGAGAAATGATTTTCCCATAGAAAATCATTTTCTATGGGAAGCTTAATTTTTCATAATGCTATATTTCATATAAACCAATAACTATGCAACTTTCCTCCTACTGTTCAAGATTCTGCTGTGTGGAAGAAAACACAAAATGAGAACAAATAAACAAAACAAAATTCGTAACAGAAACATTAAGAATTATATTTAAGCCCGTTATTCAAAGTGAGGTGACATAAGACGGGAAGACTGGGCCCCACATGTGCTTGCCATCAGATTGGTACTGACTAACACTATGGTGCTGAAATGGTGGTGATGTTCACTAGGGATTCAGGGGTTGGGGGGTAGACCCACGTCTGAGCGACGTGGTGGGCACTGTGGAGGGGTGGGACATGCTTGAAAAGTAGTTGGGGAGCGGAATTAGGGGTCTCAATGGGGGGAAGGAATTCCTCTAAAACTGATTTATGTGATTAACTGTACATCTTGGTAAATTCACTAATAATCATTTAATTGTACACTTAAAATGGAGTAATGGCATGATATGTAAAGTATACTTCAATAAAGAAGAAAAAATAAATAAAAAATAATAAAAAAGAGAATTATACCAATGAAAGAAAAAAGGAAAAATGCAATAAAATTATCCCATATGCTTAAATTGCATGACTGTTAATAGCAGATTTCATAATATACACCCGGCTTAGCAAATGAATAACAGAGTGCTGTTGATGGAAGGTCTTCAGCCCTAGTACTTCACCCTTGTCCTGCTCCTGCAGAAACGCTTTACCTTGCGTGACTGTTTTTGTTTTGAACCTGTGTCATAAATGCCTCCGAGTCCGGTACCCGTGTGTTTTCACCGTCCTCCGTCACCAGCACGCGTTGTGAAGACTGGACTCCCTGTCCCTGCGCCTCCACTGCCTCTGCCTCATTGTTGTCACCTGCTAACTCCCTGTCGGTTCTCCTTCCTGTCAGCTGTAGGAGCTATTTCTCGGTGCCCTTTGCAAGATAAGCGCATCAGTTTTCCCTCTCGTGTCTTCCTTCTTTTACGTTTGCCTTATTCTACTCACCTGGCCCCACGTTTCTTGGGTCCCGTGTTTTCCCTGTTCTTTGTTTAGTACCCAGGAATGTGTGAGAGCAAAACTTGTGATTCCTTATACATCGAAAATGCAGTTTTACTTACTCCTTATACAGGATGAATATATACACATGCTTTTTAAATATTCTATTTCTCCAATTCGATTACATCACCAAGATTACCTTTTAAAAAAGAATAAAAAGAGGAAGAATGCAGGGACGTTTTACCCCAATAAAACCAAACGAATCTGAGATTTATGAAATATGTTTCTCATCTCCTGTTACCAGGACATATGTATACAACAGAAGCCAGGGCAGAGAACAGGGATGGCAAATCCATCCTTAATATTGGTCACACAGTTGTGTGGCAACAAGGAAGTAAAAAGCAGAGACTACTGTTTCTGAAGTCGGTAGAAACAAAGCCCATCGGTCTCAAGGAGCTGCTTCTCAGCTTCCTACTTATTTCCCTTGTCCTTTCCTTGAACTGCTCACGGCTCCTGCCTGTAAACGGCAGGTGACTATTACAGAGACTTCTCGAATGAAATGCAAACGTCAGAGTGCAGGATCGGTAGACAGGTGATCCAACTGCTGAAGATCAACTTCGTGCCCTGAATAACCGTGAAGAAAGGGAAAAAAAGGAAAAGAGAAGGAGGAGGAAAGGGAGGCAGGAAGGAAGCTGGGAAAAGCAGGGGGGAGGAAAGGAGGAAAGAAGGTGCCGGTGCTCAAGACGACAGTGGCCCACACTCCAGACGGAGGGTTTCCAGCGCGAAGCAGGGCCTCCCCGTGCAGGGGCTGTGCGTGATTAATGGCACAATTGAAGAAAATAATGTGCAAAATGTGCAAAGACAAGGATATTTAGTGGCTCTCAGCCTTGAATGCACATTAGTGTCCCCCGAGGAGGTTTCGTCCTACTTCTAATCAAGTAAATCAATCTTTGGGTGCCAGGCACAGCAACTGGTATTTTTATAAAGCCTCCAAATTGATTCTAATTTGCTGACAGCTTGAGAAGTGCTGTAGTAGGACAGCTTAAAAAATACATAGGCTTAAAGGAGAAATGTGTTGTTATTATTTTTAAAAAATTAGCTGATCATACAATTTAAACAATAATACTTAGAATATTAGGAAGAGAATTAATTTAAGCCAGTAAAAATTGAAAGAAAACAAAAACAGGTGAGTCAGTGAAAGGAAAAATTCAAAAAATGTAAATTAGAGAAAATCAAGAAAAAGAAATGTTACTTTTGTGGAGTAAAAATATGAGAGTAGACTACAAAAACCCAAATACAGGTACAATGGATTTTAATGTGAGGAAAAATAATGCTTCATTAATTTCTTTTCTTGTTTTTTTAATCCTGAACTTTTTAAACCCTGAACAAGAATTTAATGTACACCTGAATTGAAAATTCAAAATCCATTGAGGTTCTTCGTCACTTCTAAAATGTTTCTAGTTTTCTTTTTATTATGTGAGTAGAGAAAACGAAATGCTCATAAGAGACATGAACCTACAGTACAAAAACCTTACTCTGCCCTGGTGGAATCAAGAGACTGTATCTGGCTGCTCGCAGAGTGAGCTGTGCAAGGCTCTTAGGTAAACGCATCAAATGCTGTGTCAGCGGGTCGAGCATTCCAGCGCACCGTGGGTGGGCGAGACAAGCCCGTGTCCAGAGTGTGAACTGATTTCAATAACGGTCAATAACTGCGCCCTCTGAGATGTGATCCACTTGCCTCCGTCTTGACCGCAGACCTGTCCAGAAGGTATTGCCCCATCGACAGCATGTCAGTCACGCTGCGGCCAGTGGAGCGCACAGTAGCCGGGGTTAGTGCAGGTGTCAGCCTAGGTGAGAGGAGCCTGTGCCGCTGCACCTGTCCGCAGCCTCCGCTCCTGCCCAGCACCACGCCGCTGTGGGTGCTCACTGCTCACAGCCGCACGGGAGCTGGCCGCCCTCGATGCAAGAGTCATTTTTCAGCATCTCCTCTGTGGTGGGTGTTCCCGGATGAATAGGAACGTGAGGAATAGGAACTTTATGATTTGTTTCTCCTTCCACAAATTCGCCTACATATGTATTTTCTAAAACCCTTTGCCACTGATACTCCAGTCTTGTTTCTTAGAGGCTGCTGAACAACCAGCCAACACACGTTGATGCCAATGTTACGAGTCACCCTCCTTCCCTTTGAGCAAAATGGGTGCTGCTTGGAGTTCTGCCGACCAACAGGGGTTTTGCTCAAGATTGTGTTTTGAGACCATCTCTCAGTGGGGCGTGAATGGATCCAAGCTTTTTCATCCTCCCCAAACCATTCATGAAGAATCCCACGTGGCCCAGGGTTGAGTAGAGGGAGCAGCAGTCAGAGCAGAGGGAGGGGACATGTGAGTCTGGGTCATTGCCTATTTAATTCAATTTCTGGAAATCCTTAGGTCTGATACTGTTTTCTCTCTTTCGTTTGCACAGCTGCTACTGTTCAAACTAATCGATAGGTGAATGTGATAAAACTCACTTCACAATCTGCATCTCCACTAACATGTCACCTGGAGGCATGGCCAGGCGCTCAGGCTCTAGGAGGGCACAGGAATTAATATTTATTAAAATGGAGAATGATATTTCATGATGAGGATGTGCTTTGAGGGGTCACCTCCTGGACCCATCAGAAACCTCACACAGAGTCCATCTTTGCGTGAACATACGTGGCCCTGCAAGATCAGCTGGACCAAATGCCTGGAAATTCAGGGTAACTCCCACAATCTGGATCCGCAGTGGAGGCCCCATTCCATACGGACAGCCATGTCAGAGCAGAATGTAGTTCCCAAGTGTGACAAACGACTCAAAGATACAGGCAACCACATTCTGTGTGTCTTCCTCATGGCTTCCCTATGTGAAGAGCAGCCACTAGCCTGGAAGGGAGCATCCTGCTGGGCCCTGGACCACGGGACTCACAAAGGAGCACAAGGAGGCAGCTTGGGATCTTCCTGGGGTTCCCCCCATCTTCTGGGATCAGTGTGCATTTGGGGATATCACCATCCCACCTTCTAGCAACCACCAGCTGCGGGGGCTTTATTGACTTTAGACTTATGAACAACAATCAATTCCAAACTTCATCTGAAGGAACCATCCACTCCTGGGACCAGCTGTCTTGGCCCAGGAGTCTGAGGAAAAGCTCACAGGCTAACTGACATGGAGAAGGGCACTGCGGGGAGAAGGCCGAGGGGGAAAGAGAAGGGCGAGGAGACATGGGGATTGCTGTGGTCTCAAGGCCCCCTTCAGAGGAAGCTGAGAGTAGGCTCAACACGCATTTTGGTTCCCCCGGGACAGTCCAGTTACACTGTTGTCAAGATGCAATTATTAACAGTGTCTCTTTCGGGTCTCCCAGAGTGTCCCAGCTCGCTCACAAATTATTTGCTCCGTGAAATATAAACAACTGAGTCTCATCGCAGTCCCTCGGGGGCTGAGAGGAGGAATCCCTCTGCCTGGCCCCCGTCAGTCTCCTGACTCCACTGGACAGAATCTGCCCAGAGGAGCTGAACTCCAGTGAGCACCCGGAGTGTATTTTCTGGTGTCTCTGAGCAGCTGCTGGCAAGGTAGGACCTGAGAGGCTAGTCCCCTGGCGGACGTCTGGCCTGCGTGCCCACCAGGTGGCTTGTCTCTGTCAGCTGTGCTGTGCTTGCAGCCCTCAGTCACTGGCTGGTTGGCGTGAGCACTCACCTGCTCCTCACCTGTGGCACAGCGTGAGCGACTGCTGATGTCTTACATGCCGGGGACAGAGCCAGCAGCCAAAGCTTGGGTGATGGGGAAAGTGGGTCTGATCACACAGATGGAAGGTGGCTCGTGAACTGGATCCAGTATACCATGGTTTTAAGTGACATCCACCCTAGAAGTTTGATGTCGCTCAAGTGCTTTCTGGTAACCATGCATAATGAGAAGCTGGAGAGAGTGGATTATAATCCAGACATTATGCGATATTTACATTATTGGAATACAATGGAGAAATAATTATACAACATTAGAAGAGTTTATATTTTGTCTAATCAGGTAACTTGTGGGAGAACTACCAGCAGATGTCATATACAAAGATGTAAAAGTTAAAGGATTAGATTTATAAGGGGAAAGAAAGACACATGCAGGGTATAACAAAAAGGAAATGTGGAAAAGAAAATTAAAATGATGCAACACCTATATGGAGAAATTTGAAGGAATTAAAGCAGAGAAAGTGGCATACTTTCAACCTCACATTCCAAAATTGCATTTCTCTGACCTAATCTTGTCTTGAGAAATTCTTTCAGTTCCAGCATGGACATGGGCAGGGAAAGAGAAACGATTTTTATATCAGCAGTGACTTTCTTTGAGTCCTATGAAAGGTGGCTGAATCTATATGTCTGGGTTATAGTGAAGAATAGTTCCGTTGCTCCCTCTGAAAATGTAACAGACTCCATGAGGAAATACTGGTTCATGCAGAAGATTTTAGCTAAATCTTTTTCTCATTCTTTGCAAAAGACAAATCTGAATATAGAAATTAACAGCAGAGGAAGAAATGTGGACACTCTCCTTCACCTTGCAGTAGTATGTGTTATATGGTTTAAAATGATCACATCTTACTTCAGGTTTTTATCAACATGCAGTATAATTCTCCCTTAAATTACAGTGATTTTTGCTAAATCGTTAAGCTTTTTATCTGAATAACTCTAAAGCTTAGGCTTTGTCCACATACCAGCGGGTCTAATGAAAACATTAGTCTTCTAGAGTAAAACAAACTTGGTTTGGAAACTGCATTTAAAACTGTTACCCCAATTAAGCAAAAAGTTTGTGATTGATAAAGAAGGTTAGCTCCTGCTGCTGTCTGCTATTAGTAAACAATTTACTGGTTGAATTGTGCTCAGACAATCATGGCTTTATTATACATGCTCCATCCGCCCGAGGGAAGATAAAATATATTGCTGGGACACCAAGCTATCAACAAGTTCATGAGCTCGTGGATTAACTCATTTTCTATTAGAATTGATGTCATTAATTAGAAACCAGGGGTGTATTTAGTTTTCAAATTTAAAAAAAAATTGAAGCTGTCAAGTAGTTAGAGTTTTTATCTCAAAAATCAGTATGTATATAATAAGGTTCATAATTTAAAATAAAATTAATTAATTTTTACAGAATCTTTTAAGAACTCAAGGGGAAAAAAACATTCATAATTTCTCTAGCACATAGCAAGTGGTCAAACAAGTCTCATGTTTTCCTTGCTGCTTAGGAGAGTTAAGGAAATTCCCTGCATAGCATCTGGATGAGACACATATAGCAACACCTCAGATGTGCTCATAATTCCTAGTAGTCAAATACATTCATGTGAAAATTTTCCTACAGGCGTATAATGGAAAGTAAGTTGCTTAATAACGTTATATAGGAAAAGTTACAAAAATCTGAAGCTCATGATGTATCTGTGAATCAGAAACAATTGATTATAATTTATAAATAATGGCTTTCAGAATTAATTTATGCAAATCCTTAAACTTAGAGACATGATTATAATGTTTATTGCTATAAATGCTACAAGTATAGTTAAAATTGATACATACTACTTCGGGAACAATGTATACGTGAGACATTATGTTTTATTCTTTTTTTTAAATATTTAGTCAATGTCCATTGTTTTAATGGCATAGCGATTAATAATTCAATAAGAAATGTGTTGATAAATAGCATAACTAGAAGTAGGAAATAATATATTTAAGTGTATTAAATCTTGCCTATTCCTACATGCATTAATTTACTTTATAAAAGCTTGTAAAACAATTTTAAAAGTGTCTAAAGAAACTTGGAAACAATTTGGAAACAGCTGACTCTGATGGAAAAAAGAGTACAGTGCTTTCATGAAAATCATTTTTTACATCAAATATATACTTCAGTGGTGAGTCCAAATAGGGGTTTTGTTTGGTAAGTCTGTTGATTGCCAAGGAAATTCACATGATTGAAAAAAACAAAAACTCATCTATCAGGGTGATAATAGTGGCAAATTTTGATCCGATTCTTTATTATTGATTCATAATTTTAAAAACTAAAAAGAAATATTTGTATAGTATCATGTATGTGTGAGTAAAGCTGATTTTTTTTTTTTTTTTTTTGATACAGAGTCTCACTCTGTTGCCCGGGCTAGAGTGCCATTGAATCACCCTAGCTCACAGCAACCTCAAACTCCTGGGCTCAAGCGATCCTTCTGCCTCAGGCTCTCGATTAGCTGGGACTACAGGCATGTGCCACCATGCCCGGCTAATTTTTTACATATATTTTTAGTTGTCCAATTAATTTCTTTCTATTTATAGTAGAGATGGGGGCCTCGCTCTTGCTCAGGCTGGTCTTGAGCTCCTGACCTTGAGCTATCCACCCGCCTCGGCCTTCCAGAGTGCTAGGATTACAGGCGTGAGCCACCGAGCCTGGCCATACAGTTTTTAATAATATGTTATAGGCATTAACATTTAAAAAATTCCGGGGTCATGTATGTTTGGTAAAGTTTGTGCCAAACAAACATATTTTTAAAGCTCCAGGTAATACACTGATGTATATTGAAAACTTTAAGATATTTATTAAGCAGTATTTATTAACACCGGACAAAGTATGTAGAAATAATGTCTTACAGATGTACTGATGTAGGGTGATCAATTTACCTTTACAGGCAAAAGAAGCAAAATGTTTTCAGTAGTTCTGCCCTGAGGAATATCACCGTCCCCCCCACAATAATCCCCTATCTTCAAAGAAAAACTCTAAAAATCTAGTTAGAGTTTAGTCTAGAGCCTTTGTACTAAGATTTTTGTTTTTATGAAAATATCATTACCTAAGAAAGTGACTCCTGTTTATGCCTTACTAGTTATATATACCCTATATTACAACTTTCTCTGGAAGTTAATGTTGAAAATCATTAGGTAGATTATAATAATCTAAGGATTTGAGACACTGTTATTCTAAGAACAACAGCAATACAAATCTGACAACCAAAAAGAGTCAAGTAGCACTACCTGAACATTTTTCTAAGGGTCAAAATGTTACACAGTGAAAACTGCAAGGGAACTAGCTAGTCTTGCCATCACACCTTCCTAAATAACTGCTATTTGTAATCTGCCTCAAGAATGAAGTCATTTGGAGTTAACCATTATCCCAAATCTATTTACAAGTTAAGAGCTCTCTGAGCCTCCAGCTATGGAATCATGACAGTATAATAGATGGTGTACATTGCCTTTGGAAAAATGAAGGTTACTTACCTATTAGCCTGTTTTTCTGACTATGTATCATTACGTATCAGCCATTAGAAAGCCACTCACCACCCCAGAGCAGTTAACTTGCTGATTGGGTTCTGATTATTGTATTTCCGTGGGCATACTGATTGACTCTTAGCATTTTTTTCCCTCTGTCAAGATGCCTGGGGAAAGATTTGTCTGCTACAGGTAATTTTTGTTATTTTCTGCCAGCAGGGGGAGTTTGGTAGTCTTCTTTCAAATAGGAACACTATATGACTCCTTTGCCAGGAGGCCCAAAATGTGTTCCAGTGGCAATGGCAATGGTGACTCACATGTACTAAAAGAATGCCTGAGTGCCCTCCAACAGGCCTCGCATGTAGCACAGCAAAGCAGCTTCACATCTGCACAGCAATGTTCTGACAAACTTGGCACTATCGTTGCAATATGGGTGATAAATATAGCACGCTTAAGGTTAACCATTTTACATACAACCATCATTCCTTTTATTACTAAGAATATTGCAGAAAATTTTTTAATTAAATATTCTAGCACATGATCAAAAGGATTAACAAGTCGGACTACTGAATGGTGCGTTTCTGGGAAATCAAAGAAAACATCACATGAGATAGCATAGGCAACTAAGACTCAGAATTGGAAAGTCAACAAGAATTCAACTCTGTCTGCCATGCCTTAAATCTGCTTACAAAAAGTCCCTATATTTGCATGATTATTACTAACTAATTTTAGTTAAGATAGTGTCACTTTCACACATCTACTTTTTAAAGATTGTTATTTTTTAATCGACAGAACTGTATTAATATATATATAATGTACAACATATTGTTTTGAAATATGTATACAATGTGAAATGGCAAACTTGAACTAATTAACATGCATCACCTCATATACTTATAATTTTTTGTGCTGCATAACATATATGAACCCAGAGGACATCATGCTAAGTGAAATAAGCCAGGCACTGAAAGACTAATACAGCATGATCTCACTTATATGTGGAATCTCAAAAAGTTGAACCCAAAAGAGTAGAGAGGAGAATGGTGGTTACCAGGGATTGGAGTGTGGTGGTCAAAGGGTATATAATTCCAGTTAGGAGGAATAAGTCCAAGAGATCTATTGTACAAATGGTGACTATAGTTAATAAAAATGTGTTGTATTGTGTGTAAAAATGTATAAAATGTATTCTAAAAAGTGTTAAGAAAGTAGATTTTAAATGTTCCATGCACACATCTATTTTTGAAATGAAAATACTGCAAAGGATAATAAAAATGCACTCAGCTTTACGTGACTTAATATCAGACTACTTTACTATGACAGCAGCTGATAAACAAGAAAATGGAGCATTGGACATGGGATTTGAAATAAATAGCTTGGATCATAGGTCGGGGAGATAACAACTGTGTGGGGTGCTGAAGCAAGAAGCTGCAAAATGAAGGGACTTCTAAGGGAACTGGACACTCATTGAGATCTGTGTTAAACAGAGAATTTGTAACGAAAAGCAAAGGAGGCGGAGAGGCAGCTCTCTCACCCTCACGGCCTTGCATGGGAACAGTGAAGTTCAACACACTCCTCGAAATTCAACAATTATCATTCACTGACAGGACACCTTTGTCATCAGTTTCCTGAATATAACTAATAAAAAATCTGTCATGTTTTTGTGCCCTATTGGCAATAAAGATGACATTTTTCTTTTCTTTTCTCAAAGGTTACCTTGCTCTTCATATTTTTAGCTGTTGAAAGGCAATATAACTCTAGTTTAAAAGAACAATGAATTTAAAGTTTTATTGAAAACTAATTAAGAGTTGTTTCTTTATCATTAACTATGTGATTTCTTGCTTATATTTAAATTAGTGTAGCCTATTTTAATAACAAATAATAATTCGTTTAAACCATGAATTTAAAGAATCATTTAAAGGGCTGATGATCTAATAGACGCAAAATCAGAATTAATTGGGCTAACTTAATTGCAGATTGATGATCTTTATGCATTTTAGATTGTGAGAAGACAGAAAATATCAAGGAATATCTACAGTTTTACCCTTCTAAAGTAGTGTAGGTGTAATACAAAAACCATGCCAAAATTGACTAGCCTTTGTATTAATATTAGCCTATAATAAGCCAAAACCGAGTAATTCCTTAAATAATTTAATTAATATTTTATGAGTTATTAATATTGTTTCTGGGAATATTGTATGTAGCAGGACAAAGTGATGAACTAAACAGACGTCTTCTGCCCTCATGCACCTTACAATCTACAGAAGACAAAAAGTAAAACAATGAAAGTTACTTAATAATTAGCAAACATGGTAATGTGGTAGCTGCTATGCAAGATAATTATAAAGTGTTATTCAAGCACTTACCATGGAATTAATCTATTATAGAGTATGCAGTCAAGCTGCTTGAGACAAGATCTAAAACAAGATATAAAATGGGATATTTGCTTTCTCACAGGTCTTAATGGGAATTTGAAATTTTGGAAACAATTTATTCATAAAAGACGTGTTTATTGAGTGTCTATTTACTGGTCATTGTACTGTGCAAAGGAAATACAGCAATGAATTAGATGAACCAATCCTCATCATAGAGTCTATAGTCTAGGGAAGAAGAGTTAATATCATGCCATTGTCAATCAGGCAGCTTATGCTTGGTTACAAACCCCCTTTCTGGCTGAAAAGCACATGTTTGAAACCCCTCAATAAATCACTTCTTTATTATATAACTGAATGACACTTTGACCCTAGATAAATGTATTGAATATTTATTTCTTCATTTTCTCCCCTATTGGGTGAGAATTGTGATTATGCTACTACTAAATGTATGTGTAGTCCAGAGAGAGATACATAGACATATAAAGGGAGAGAGAAGAAGAAATGTTTGATTTCTTTGCAACATATCAAGCATATGAATTTTTATGCATCAGTAAATGATGTTTACAATTATCAACAAACTTATAGAAAGAAGTCCTTACCACATTAATACTGCCAAAAAGGATTAACATGGGAAAGTCCTACTCAGAAAGTTCACTATGAGGCACACACAAAATAATAATTCAGTAAAATTATTTTGAGCAACTTCAAGGTGCCAAATACTGTAGCAACTGCAGTACAGAAAAAAGAATAAAGCCATCTATACCAGCAAGTTCTTTATAGCCAGAATCCCATAAATGTTGATTTGATTTAAACAGGGAAGAATGATTTCTTTTTATTTGCAGTTTTCCACTATAAGCTTTTTGAGGTCAGGGATTTTGTCTCGTTTGTATTTATAGCATCAATATCAAGCAGAGTTTTAGTATGTAATTTGTATTCAATAGATATCATTTGAATGTTTGAAGGAATGAAAGAAGGGATGAGGGAAAGGAGAAAGGAAGAAAAGAAGAAAGAAATGAAAATAATGCTTGATCACTTACATAATTTTATCATCATCATTTATCAAGCAAAGCCAAAATACTTCATTTTTCTTTATTAAATTTTAATAGAAAGTTTTCTATATCCAAATTATAAACTTTCATGCTAACTTAAAAAATATATATAAATATAATTTTAAAAATTAATAATGATTAAGACCTACTATACAATTGTTTACTACTACAGATTTTTGTAGCTATTTAAGTCATGTACCCTGGCAATAAATGTCCTAATGCTTCTAGATGATGGCCTTACATTTTTTTTTACTGTGTCACAATTATTTCTTGAGGTTTTATATTTTAATGTTATATAGAATTAGATGCTGCCTATAACTGCTTCTCCCTTATAATCAGGATTGTTTTTTCAGTCCTGCTGTCATGATGATTCAGCATAAGATTGAGGATGTAGGAGATAAACCTTGTCGTAACTAGGATGTTAGTCTTAATTGTCTAACTCATGATAAAAAGGCTATTCTATGTGTTAGATTGAATGGTCCCAACGTTTCTTTTTTAATTTATAAGATTATGTTAACACATGTTCAAGAAAATTACATTTTAAATCACATTCTTTATATGCCATGAAAACCTTAAATCATGTAAGGAATTAAACAAGCTTCATGTTGGTTGAAGGAAAACTAATATGTTCAGCAATCAAAAAGGAAAAATCACAACAGATACTGATGCACAGTGGTACAACAAAAAGTGTTATCTCTATTTAATTTGGAAAGTAGACACCATGGTTATATACTCCTATAATAAATAGTGACTTTTTTTGTTATAGATAGCTAAATATTGGTTGTGATCTCAGTGACCAACATGCTGCATCAAAAAATCAGCAAATTATTTAATATTCTTATTTTTTCAACAGATATGGAGATCAGATGCTTTTAATTATTTTTGCCATGACTGGGTTGCTGATGAATGTTTATATTACAGTCAAATAACATATATGAATAAAACTGAAATAATACCAAATAATTGTCACCTTTTACCGGACAATCCAACACTGTATTTACCTTGAATTGCTCTCTGGATCCTATTGGTTTTTAACATTCTAAACCAGACCTTTTCTTCCCAAGGTAGCCAATTAAAGAGTATATAGAAGTTATATATTCAGAAAAGCACCAAATAATACATGAAGATTGACTGAAGCCAATTTCAGTACATTTTTAGTGTTATTCATTTGAAAATTTTGAAAAGAAATGTAGGAGGAAATGCAGGAATAAATCCTCCAAATCTTGCAGTAACTTTCAGTGGAGAGGTAGAATCTGTGAAATAGCACTGACTTCAAAAGGACATCTGGGCTATAAAGTAACAGGCCACTAAAGTGTGTTACTTGCTATTCTCTGGGATTACTGTGTTCTATATGGTTCTCTTGATTCATTTGTTATTGCCTTTTTAAAACTTCTGCATTTGCTGTGTACATTTATTAAAACTAGTATTAGAAATGAGATTTATCCAGTGGTGGGGGTGCTACTGTTAATATTTTACTATAATGAAGGTTGTGATTATTTGATTATTTTGTCTCAAATTCCATTCATTCATTCATTCATTCATCCAGAAAATATTATTAGATGTTGAATACATGCCAAGCAGTTGTAGGTACTGACAATATAGCAATGAAAAAAATCTGTAAAAGCTGTGCCCTCATAAACCTTAATGCTGGTGGAGGGCACAGGGAATGGGCAATAAATAAAATAAGCAAAACATATGGTATGTTAAAGAGTAATAACGTTGAGTGTAAAATAAAATAGAAAGGGGGAATGAACATATTAGGGATTGAATAATTTATATTTTTACTCATAAGTTAAAACTGGGAGGTAGAACAAATATTGTTTAATGGACTGAGATTTTAATTGTTTCTTTATATTTGTTTGCTTAACAAATTAAATGTGCTTTCATTCTGGTAGACAATCTGTTAAAAACAGTGAGTTTTATTAACACTACCACTGACAACAAAATAAGAGCACACACACAAAATAGAAAAAAAAAAACAGCAGAGAATAATTAAACCCCCAAATATTTTTCCCTCTGTCTGATTTGGATGGAAGGCAATTGTACATAATAGAAAAAGAAAGAAATGGTTGTCAGAAAATGTGGGTGTAATTTCTTATCAAGAATTATCTGTGTTTCTCTGAATAAATCACAATCTCTTTGATCCTCAGTTTTCATAGTAAGGTGAAGAGTCACTTGGATATTGGAAATTGGAAATTGGATATTCTCTTACATTTTATTTTAGAGATTTTTATTGTGTGATCTTCCTACTCACAAGCTTTCCCCTGGCCTCTAATTCTGCTCAACTAACAGCCTCCGAGGACATATGAGTGCTATTGATTGCAGTGTGAGTGATGTAGCTATTTATCCCAGGAATGATCTGGCAGATCTGGCCAGCGAGAGTGATAACCTTCTCTTCTTTATGCATCATATCAGAATTTCATGAAAGTAAAAACTTCCCTGAAATAGGAAAATAGTTCTTTGGGTGGGTATGAGAGAGGATATCCTTTCTGAATCTCCAAATGAGCTTTCAAAGAGCATTGGTAAAAGACAGAAGTAAGAGTCATACTTCCAAGCACCAAGTAAAATCTAAAGTTAAAACCCAAGAGACATTTCTAAAGATGAAATTTCAGGCACAGACAAAGGTAATGAGGGAGATATTTTAAGTAAAAATAATTTTCCAGTGCTTTCAAATCATATGACTTATTCAGCTGCCTACTCTGACTCCTCATAAGACCTATTCACGGGTAAAGCTTGACAATTGGATTTAAGAATGCCACATTCAATTGATGTTTCCGTGATTAAACACAGCAGAATGAGTAATATATCAACTTACTCTATTTTTAAATTTATAAGTAAATGGAGACAAATAATTTCTCTGGTAGGAAAGTTTGCATAACAAATAACTAATTTATGGTTAAAATTAAGATGATATTTCAAAGTAATAAAATTCCCTTTTTAGTTTTTACTTCACTTGTTTATTGGAATAGTTATATTTAACTAAAGTAAAACAAAGCTACTTGATCACATCAATCACAAATTTGCGAAAATATGTGACATTCTTTTTTAAATAGTTTCTTTAACTTTGGGGCTTTTTCCTGTTTCTTGCTTTTGGAAACAGGGTCTCACTCTGTTGCCCAGGCTGGAGTGTAGTGGCACAATTGTAGCTTAATGTAACCTAAAATTCCTGGACTCAAGCAATCCTCCTGCCTCAGCTTCCCAAGTAGCAAGGACTTCAAGTGTGTACCATAGCTGGCTAACTCTTAATTTTTTTTTTTTTTTTTTGGTAGCAATGGAGTCTTGCCATGTTCCCCAGACTAGTCCCAAACTCCTAGCCTCAAGTGATGCTCCCACCTCAGCCTCCCAAAGTGCTGGGATTATGGAAGTAAGCCACTGTGGCAAGCCAGGTGGCATTCTATTTTACGATTTATTAAGGAGATATTTTCTTAAGTGGTGTTATGATTCCATATCTTTCATAATCTATTGTGTTAAATAGCTTTTACTTATGAGAATTAGATCAGAAGAAAGAGGGGTTATTTTTCCAAATTTTAGTATTGAAAAAGTTTACACCATCTCAGATAATCATGTTTGAAAGATGGAATATGAGTGGACATGAAGTTGTAAAATCAATGTTTACTATATTTTGTATTTTTCCTCTAGCTGTATAATTTCAATAAGTAATAAAAATACAGAAAAACGATAGTGAGAATATTTATTCACTCATTTATTTAGTCATAGATATATTTATAATAAATCTATTGGCTCCACAGATATATACTATTCTAAATCAAAATGCAATGATCAAAAACAGAAACAAGATCTTGCCTGTGTATGGAGTTTACATTATAGTGTGGTAAATAGACATGATATACAAATAAATAACATCCTATAAGTCATTTATATGTTCTCCAAAGTAAATTAACAGGCTGATACAATAAATAGTGATGGGTGAGAGGGAGGGAAGAAATAGAATGGCTGATTAGGGAAAACTTCCACGAAGAAGTAGCATTAGAACCAAAATATTAAATGACTGACAATTATTAATCTAGAAATTCCCTAATTTTTTTGCAGTATTAACAAGATAATGTCATTTCAAACTTGATTATGTTTTTAAATGCATTGAGCCATTTCTATTTTATGCCCTGATATTCTACAAAATTGAAAACTTCTAAGTAATTATTAACTACTAATATTCAGTACTTGTTTTTGCTTATATAACACAACGTCCTTTGTGTGTTGATGGCAATCACCGTTAGTTTTACTTAAATTTTTATTCTTTTGAACTACTGGATAGCATTAAAGATAAGAACACAGGCTTGATCTGCTGACTGCCTAGGATTAATTTCAAGCCTTTCTTGTAGCAAATTATTTTCTCTGGACAAGGCACTTGAATTTCCCAAGCCTTGTGGAAAGAAAAAAGCAACCAAGTTTATCATCTCAAGCCTTTGTTAAAATGTTGTGTATGAACAATTCAAAACAATTGTTCTGGAAAAGAGTAAGAAGTTTAAAGATTGCATAGCATAGCAATCCAGCCATATTGCATAGGCTAAATTGAGAAGGGCCAGTGAAAAGAGGGACTGACTGTGATTTTAGGTGTAAATTCTGGAGAAGATTTAGCTTTGTAATTGTATATGAAAGTATTGCTGTTGTTTTGGTTAGAGCTGCAGGTACCTAGCTTTTGAAGGGTAAGCTCATAAATCTATTCATCCTATAAGTCTTATAATATTTAATGTGTGAGTTAGAATGTGAGTTTCATATAGATATAAATGAATATAGATATAAATATAGATATATAACAATATATAGTATAGTGCTTAAATACATCTACTTAATATATTGTTATTTCAGTTTTTATTTTAGTTTGATTCTCTTGAGAATATTATGAGGCAACATGGGCCTAATATTTTCTACTTTCAAACTAAAAAGCTAGCTTATTACAATGCAGGATCCCCCCCACCCCGCCACATACACTTCCCCTCATATCTAAGTAGGCACATAAATCATGAGTCACATTGATTGTGCCCTAGTGAGTGTGGACTATTTTTACTCTCCTTGACTTAAGTTGGCTGTGTCCTACATAGGGCGAATCTGTTATCTCTGTAACATATTAGCTTAGAGGAGGAAACAGAGCAACCTTGCTGCTCATATAGTTTTTCTGTTTTATTTAAAATTAATACGTATTGCCTATATACAAGGTATGAATAAAATGTTAACTTTCCTCCTCAAAGAATCTCCCCTCTGAATTTGTTGTGTTGCAAAGAAATATATCAATGATTAGACAGTTATAACATATAAATTTATAATAAAAATTATTGGGATAGATTACACCTACTGTATGTGTCATTGACTAAAAAACAAAACTTTGAAGAATAAGAATGATGACAGATAAACTAAGATCCAACAGTGGGAGGTTTACCAAAAGAAATTATTCGTAGGGTCCAAATAATATCTTTTCCTGAACTATTGAAAAGGATGTTAAAGTATGACTAGTAGAATATTTAGTAGAAATGATGAAGATTATACAACTTGAAATAGTGTTGATAATAGCATATTTTTAGTATTTACTGTGTGTCAGAAACTGAGCTAAAATTTTGACATGCATAGTTTTATTCAATACTCATAGGATTGGAATGAGGATTAATGGGATGATATATTTATATAACAGTTATTATTATTAGTTAGAAAGGTAGTCTTCTTCTGAATAAGTGAGATAACACATGCACAGTACTTTAAAAGGCATCTGACATAGAGTAAGCTCTTAATAGAGAGAAATTATTCTCATGTGATCAGTAGAGCACAATGGTTAAAAACATAAGTTCTTACAGTCTTTGGGCTCTGTCACTTCCTCACCCTGTGATTTGGCACAGGTGACTTCACCTACATATACCTCTGTTGCTTCATCTGAAAAATGAATATAGTAATGTTTGTAATTCCTAAGGTTGTTGCAAAGATAAAGTAAAATAGTGCACATAAAATTCTTTTTTTAAAATGAATATCAGAAGATTTTTATTGTACAATATAGATGAGTGTATTATATATTATGTGTGTAATATACACACACGTGCGTTTGTGTATTTGTTAAGAAATAAAACATTACAGCCTCCTAGATGCTTCCTGTGTTCCCTTCCCACTTGCGGCTTCATCTAAATCTAAGTCTTCATTTTTCATTTAAGGAAATTATTAAATATGTCTCAGTAATTTGTAATATATGGTATAAAACATATATGCACACTTAAAACAGTAGCTATAAAGCATACATTTGAGTAACCACTACCTAGTTTAAAGAACAGAACACTTCATGTAATTTACATACCATTATTATGTCCTTTTCTGAACACATCCCACATCATCAAATCTAAATGTACTCCTCTCTTGAGGAAATAATGTCTTTAACAGCAACGCTGGATGGACCTGGAGGCCATTATCCTAAGTGAAGTAATGCAGGGATAGATAGTGGTTGATGTGTGGTAAGACCTATTATTATTAATGATATAATTTTAAATCATAATTAATTCTTAACATTTTTTATTCTTTAGCAATCAAAATTTATCTTAATATATATTAATTTAGTTTAATAATAAGTAACATTTTCTCGATTTATTTTTAAATGTTTTATTGTGGTTATATATATATAATGTAAGATTTATCATTTTAACAATTTTTAAGTGTACCATTTAGTGGCATTAAGTGCATCACATTGTTGTGCAGCCATCACCACCATGCACCTCCAGAATTTCGACTTCCCAAACTGAAACTCCATTTACATTAAACAATAATTCCCATTTCCTCCTGCCATCAACCCCTGGCAGGCACCATGTTACTCTCTGCCTGTATTAATTGTATTGTTCTGAATTAAAAAACAAACAAACAAACAAAAAAAACCCAACTTTACTTATTAAGTAGACTGTGATTTTTGTCTAATTTACTATTTTTTTAAAAAACAACTTTATTGAAGTATAATTTACATACCATGCAATTAATCCATTTTAAGTGTACAATTAAATGATTATTAGTCAATTTACCAAGTTGTATAGCTATTCACACAAATCAGTTTTATAACATTTCCTTCCCCCTATTGAGACCCCTAATTCCCATCCTCAACTACAATTCAAGCATGCCCCTCCCCTCCCACAATGCTCACCGCATCCTTCAGATGTGGTTCTGAATCCCCCAAATCCCTCAACCCCCGAATCCCTGGTGGACACCACCACCATTTGAGCACCGTAGTGTTAATCAGTCAGTACCAATTTGATGGTGAGTACATGTGGAGCCCATTCTTCCGGTCTTGTGACACCTCACTTCGAATAATGGGCTCAAGCTCCATCCAGGATAATATAAGTGGTGCTAGCTCATTGCCGTTTCTTAAAATTTAGTAATATTCCATTGTAAACATATACCAAATTTTAATAATCCACTCATGAATTGACGGGCACTTGGGTTGTTTCCATGACCTAGCAATAGTGAATTGTGTTGCCATAAACATTCTGGTGCAGATGTCTTTATAATAGAATGTCTTATGCTCTTTTGGGTAGATGCCTAATAATGCTATTGCTGGATCAAATGGTATTTATATTTTTAGCTCTTTGAGGAATCTCCTAATTTACTAGTTTTAAAGAATGTAATCTCATTTGAGATAAGCTTTAAAGAGAA